>JZKD02S0303805.1:284299-314738 GCA_000966675.3 Picea glauca | reverse complement strand
ACTCTCCTTAAGAAGAACTCCTTCACTTGGACCCCAGCTGCTGATCAAGCTTTTCAAACTTTGAAGATGGCCATGTGCACCACTCTGGTTCTGGCTCTCCCAGACTTCACAAAGATATTTGTGTTGGAATGCGACGCATCAGGGAAAGGAATTGGTGCTGTCCTTATGCAAGAGGGTCGAACTTTGGCCTTTACGAGAAAACAACTGTCTGAAAAGAATCTGGGACAAAATCATCCATAATTGACCACTCTATCTAAGATATACAAAACACCAGGTAACCTTGACAAAGGAAAAGACACTAAGGGTACCAGTACTTTACCGGATCCATCAACATCCTCCGTTAGTCTTCCATTGGTTAATCCTCCATCTGGACCACTTCAGATTGAGAAACCCACCTTTGACTCTATCTTACGCCATCCTAAGAGAACTATGCACAAAGCTACCTTTAATCCTAGTTCACGTGCTGCCCAGAACTACAACATTGTTGAAGATTTGGCTCAAGCACCCTGTGTTATGTCTGTGTTAGAAGTTCTACAACACTACCCTAGTCAACGTAGAACACTCTTGGCTGCTATTGGTGCTCTTGATCTTGAGTCGTCCAACCATATCATGTTTAACCTGGAAAAATATGCATCTTGACTCTCCCATCAACTTTATTTTCAAGTTGATGTTGTTTTTCACAATAAAAAAATCCATTGAACTATTATGGATGAGGGAGACTCAACTTGTGTCATGTCTTTAGCATGTTGGAAAAGTTTAAAATCACCCACACTCAAAAACTCACCAACAATGTTATGCACCTTCGATGGGTGAGGTTTTCATCCACGTGGGATTTTACAATCCCTGCCCATCCAATTGGGTGGCAAAACTATCACTGTTGATGTTGAGGTGGTCGATGCTCCCCTCAATTACAACTTGTTACTTGGAAGAAGTTGGTTTTATTCTATGTCTACCATTGCCTCGTCGGTCTTTTGATGTGTACAATTTCCTCATCAGGGAAAAATTACTACTATTGATCAGCTGGATTTCTGCATGACTGATGCTCGCGCTCCTGCTACCAACAATATTCCTTTTTTGGGAGACCAGAAGATCATGTATGAAAGTGTTGGTGTTGGTTTACTGAAATATTCTAGCCTCATGGGTACCTTCCCTACACCACTTCCACTAACTACACATCATATTGCCACTATCTATATGATTTTGACCATGGCTTATCAATCTTTGGAATCATCTAACCCTTGGATTGTATCTAGTCCATTGGAATTCGATGCACTTTGTGACACTGTGCCACTTAGTCTAGCCGAAACATCATATGTTTCTATCTAATCCACTTCTCCATCATTGGATGACCAACATCTATTGGCACCTGATGATTCCTCGATGCAACCACAGTTGAGTTCCTTGCCGTCTGCGATCGATTACATTTCCCCAAATTTTCCCTCAGATGAATCTATCATGGAAATGTTGAGCATTGACGAGCTACCTCAAGATGATAACCATCATCGATCCTCTTTTCTTCCCCCTTGTGAAGAAATTCAGGTATATATACAGTCTATCTCCCCTCCTGATTTTGATTTTCTATCGTCTCCCATGCCTTCGACTTCCGATGATTTGGATCCAGTAGTTGACATGGTGATTTCTTCGGTAGGGCTATTAGATCCTGATCTCCTTACCCCCATTGTGACCCTAGAAATGTGATCCTTCTAGAGTGATTGTCTTCCATCCAACGAAGATCTCTTGGAATCCATGACCAAGTTTTGTCCCTTGACATGGTATCCTTCCAGAGCATTATTCTCTTGGAAGCCATGATCAAGGAGAAACCATGAGCATAGTTTCTCTTCTCTATGGAAAGCTCATTAAAAAATGAAATAGAGGTCATGAGAATAGTTTCTCTTCTCTATGGAAAGCTCGTTAAAAGATGAAATAGAGGCCTTGAGCATAGTTTTCTCTCTGTAGCAAGCTCGTTAAAAAATGAAACAACAATTTGGGGATTGGACCCAAAACCCTGAGCATAGTTCTTTTCCTGTGTCAAGCTCATTAAAAAATGAAATAGCCACCTCTCTTGAACCCTCTTTTCATCCACCCTTCTCCTTTTTCTCATCTACTAGAGAAATTGGTGACAACCTCAAAGTTGGTGAATGAATTGAATCTTGGAGGGCATGTCTCCAGCCTTTGATGATCATTCTAGAGTTAAGCCACTAGTTGTCAAGCTGGGGGAATACCAAGCTTAGTCTTTGTTCTTTCTCGTGCTCATAAATACATGAGAATGCATCTGGGTAAAGTTATGTCTCTTTTTCGGACCTGTATGGATACACGAAAAAGGAACCCCCTGGAGTCATCTTTAATCTTTTTTCAGACTCTCTAAACATGAAAAGATTGTCGAGTGATCTTGCTTCCTTTCCCACTAGTTAAAAGGTTTGAAAGGGAATCTTTCGAGTGATAATTTATCTCTTTTTCGGCCTCACGAGACTAACATTATGAAAAAGGACAAGAATGGAGTCATCTTTAAGTTGTTTTTAGACTCTCTAAATATGAAAAACCACTGAGTTTACCTTATCTGGACTTGTTAAACAATCATACATTAAAGGGCCCATATGGGACCAAACCCTTACTTTTTCCAGTTCGTTAAAGAAATAAAGAGGGACTAACCAAAGGTGAGTCATATTTAGCATGTGTTACCCTCCTCGAGCTCATTAAATTAAAAAGAGGTACTCGCCTAGTTGGATGGAGAAAAAATTGAAAGAAGCAAGCCAAGCAGTTTTTGAGAACATTACCAGTAACTCTTAGAGTCACCCTTGAACACGACACTTTGTCTTTGCGCACATATTAATCCATTGAACCTTTGCATTGAACCAATCCTCTGAGTTTTTCTTACTCCTTTGGGTCACCAGATGAAAGTGACAATATCCACTGCATCATCGTGTTTTGATCCATGTCATGTTTCTACTGTGGTGCCTAAGTGTTCAAGGGAAGTATCTGCCTCGAGAGTCAGCCATCACGAATATGTTGGTTCAATACCTATGTTAGTCCATGTTCTTTTGATCTACCAATTACATCTCTATGTCTATTTCGTGTCATTGATGGGGGATACATTAAGGCCCTCCTTCGACGAGTCTATTCCTGTCGACGTCAACACATTATCCAGGAACTAGACTTAGAAACCAATTAGTACTTTGGGACCTGCATGCCTCAATGGAAGGCCTCCTCACGTTCGATAGTGGGTTTACATCATTGACCTATGATCGAATGATTCCATGGATGTTCAACTTTAGCTCATCCATTCACATTCGTTGGAATGTACTAGAGTACCTTGGGAATCATTGACATCAATGGTGACCTCCCTCGTGCTTGTTAACAATTTACATCATTGACTGGTAATCAAGTGGTTTCTACCATGTTCAACATCAGGACATCTATTCACATGGTTAGATTCATACTACATCGGGATCAGTAAGAAGACCCTGGGTTGAGTGATCACTCTGATATGTACTTTGTACAGGTTGCGACGAAGTTTCTCTAAAACGTTGGCACATATGTTGTTACATAGATCCACTTTGTATTGGTCGTGGCTATGTCTTGTCATCTCATAGATCCACTATGTATTCTTCATGGCTATGATCAGTTCAGGTCATAGGAGTATAGATCCACACTATATCCTCGGTGTCTATATATTTTATCAATATAATTATGGATCTACAGTGTATTTTATGGTGGCCATATCTTGCAAGTCTTTGTCACCCAAGCATAGGTATGCATGCCTTGTGTTTGAAACATGTCATAATATTTGTTTGACGGTTGTTTGTAGCTTCTACTAGGTTCTCTACATCTATACCCTTTCTTTAAATATTTGTAAAGTGTTTCGGCCATCATTTTCTCTTCTGACCTCACACTTTAGGGGACATTCTATTACACATGAATTTTTCACACCTAGGTACCTCACCCTAAGTGTCGTAAGGTGTCATATAAGTGTCTCATATAGCTTGACACCATGGAATAACCTATGTCACAATCCCTAGTCAATGTGGAGGAGGGATATATTACATGAAGGCCAAAATACAAAGTGCACATGAATTATTATTAATATTCATGGAAAAGGAATTGATTAAGTGTGAGAATCAAGTGCACATGAATTATTCTTAATATTCATGAAAAAGAAAGTAATTAAGTGTGAGAATCCACCTCACATTTGGTTTCCTATTTTTTAGGGAAGGTGGAGGATCTCATGGATGGTTGAAATATTTTCTCCTTAAAATACTAGAGAGATATTTCCTCCCCAAAATCCTTAAGAGATATTTTCTCCCTAAATATCTTAGAGATCCCTTTCTTAGTGGATATGATGAGAGATCCTCTCCATGGTGGTTAAGTCTCCAAATCTTATATAATGAGGGATTTCCATGGAGGAAGGGGGGGAGAGGAGTTTAGAGATACCAAACTTATGATCTCATGAGAAGTGGAGGAGAATAATCAGTGGAAGTATTGTCATTCTGATCATGGAGATTTTGAGCAAGGGAGTGACAAGGAGAGCTTGATGAAGCTACTGCACTCACATCTATGGTTGTAAGTTTTCTTCATTGTTGTTCTCATTAATACAATCAATGCTTGGACTATTTCTTTCAGACTTGTACTTGTTTCATATAAGTTTGTCTGCAGTAGATGGATCTATGTTTTAGTTAATCTCAGTAGAGTAGGAAGTCTTTTGTACTTTTGTTTATCTTGCAGGACCTACCAAGGAGCTCAAGATTGAAGCTCATCCTGGACCTTGCAGGGACAAATGTTGTTCATAAGGTACATACCTTCCTCCTTCTCTTTTGTTGATCAGCTTGATTAGATATAAAAGGAAGTCAGTGTCCATGTTAAGCATCTTCTGTCTTAGAGTTAAGGGTCTAGCTCTCAAGAGGAAATCTACCTGTCCATAGGGAGATATTCCTACAACACCCAGGTGCAGATGCATTGTGCAGTGTAATGCTTAAATGATGGATTGCATCAAGAGACAACTAACAGAGTGTCAGATACGGGAACACCAAAACTTCACGTTTGGGGCTGTTCTATGTTATTTTTTCTTCGAGAGGGTACCTAGTCTCAGTCCATGAGAGATGATACGAGGGCACGTAGCCTCTCTCCCAACGCTATGCAAATGGGTGATGTTGTTTCTGTGATAGAGGGGAGGGAGGACCATCAAGGCATTCAATGATAATTTTTTTGACTAGTGGTCTCTGTAGATTATAGCTATAGAGGATTACCCCTATGTTGGGATCGAATTCTCCAGGGATCCTAATATGCCCGTACCTTCTGGAGTAGAGAGAGGAGAGATAGGTATGTTTTTTTTCAAAGTTATTTATTTTTAGATATATCATTTTTTTTTGTATACCAGAGTATCTGACACTTATGTATCTATTATGTACAGATGTGGGAACAGTGCATCCAACAGACTTCTCGAGGACTAGACGACGTCCTCGACCAGAGGTAGGACCAGAAGCAGCCACTAGACCAACAACAATAGTAGAGGGGCCTCCAGCCAGAGAGGCTAAGAGAGTATTGAGACAAGTAGAATAGAACCTCACCACGCTCACTCATATAGTGCCTATGGTAGAGATTGAGGATCTCCCACCCTCGATGTAACCTCACATAGTTGGGGTGCCACGAACCTAGGTACAACTCTTCTGGCATTTGGAAAATTCCATATTTCACTATGGCAGGGCCAACAGGCCCCACCCTTAGTTAGGCTAGACTACTTATGGTCTGAGGGCACCTTTTGTATATTTTTGAGGGCATAAGCCCCATGACTCTTACTAGACATATTTTTGAGGCACTTGCACCCACCCATGTACTATGATATTTTCAATATATATATATTCATATTTACATATTTTTATGTCTTATGGATTACATCTATTTTACAAATGTATTTATATGTGTGTGTGTGTGATTTTTCTTACATGTGTGCAATGTGCCAATCTAATATATGATTAGCTAGAGTATCTGTGATTTGATTCAATATCCTAGGAACATGGATATATATAATGTAATCAAAGCTTCATTCTAAGATACGTACCCTAAGGAACCGTTGGTGTAGAGTAGGATCGTAAACACGATAAACCCCATTTAACTGGGACACAACCAATTGGGCATCTAAGTAGACCCGAAGGTGAGAGATACCATGCAACAAAGCATCATGAAGAAACTCTAAGACTGAACTATATTCGATGACATTGTTTGTGGCGTCACCTAAACAGATACCTCTTGAATATAGAAACTAGCCCTGAGGTGTGAAAATCACCCAAGCTATGAAAGCAAGCCTCTGAGTGTTCTGGCTAGCACTGTTCATGAACCTAATGAACACCTCTAATTAACTTGACATCTTCCACAGTGAAACCTATGACATAAAAAACAACACATCCATAAAACCAAAAAGACAAAAAATAAGAAGAAAAAATGTATAAGAACTATACATATGTACAAGAAGTCACCGAAGGAGACCCACCTACGAGTAATACTTCTTGAGGTAGAGCCCATTTCTAGGCTCTGCCAAATCATTTCCCTCAAATTCCACCAGATGATAAGTGCCCTTCTTTAGAACCTCCTTCACGATGAAAGGTCCAAACCACATGGGTTTGAACTTGGTTGCCCCTAGGGGATCCTTATCTTGGTCATAGACTAGGACAAGGTCAGCTTCAGAGAAAATCTGAGGATGAATGGAACAATCATACTCACATTTGACTTTTTTTTCATGAGCCTCATTAGCCAAGATTGCATCACGACGCTGCTCATCAAGTTGCTTGAGATATAATAAGTTCTCTTCAAGCAATGAAGTGTCTGGAAATAACTGTACTTCCAACTTTAGAGACATGATCTGGAACTCTATAGGCAAGATTGATTCTAGCCCATAAACGATTTGAAAAGGTGAGAAACTGGTTGTAGTATTAACAAATGTTCGGTAGGCCCATAATGCAGAGTACAACATCAAATGCCAATTTGACTTGGCTAAATTGATCATTCCTTGTAGAATAGTCTTAAGGGACTTATTCACAACTTCCACTTGACCATTCTCTTGTTGGTAGTAGGGTGATGAATTTTCTTTCCTCAACCCAATATTTGACGTTAACTCGGACATCATATTATTCTGAAAGTGACTGCCATGGTCAGTGACAATCTCT
Source organism: Picea glauca (assembly GCA_000966675.3). Lineage (NCBI taxonomy): Eukaryota > Viridiplantae > Streptophyta > Pinopsida > Pinales > Pinaceae > Picea > Picea glauca. Next base: position 307,584 of record JZKD02S0303805.1, on the reverse strand, counting down.
CTCGGGATGCTGAACCTTGTTATTATATGGTTAAATGAAAAGAGAGTTTTTGTCTCTCCATCATATTTAAATGTTGGCATATCCTCGACCCACTTCGTAAAGTAGTCTATTTCTACGATGATGTAACGGTCCCCCCTTGTTGAAGGGGGGTTGCATGTAGTGTAATCAATCCCCCACTTGGTGAAGAGACCAAATGTGATGACAGGAAACATGGGAGTGGGGTGTGCCCTCATCTTCCAAGAGAAGACCTGACATGGGTGGCACTTCTTGACCAATTCAACACAATATTTGATTAATGTCAGCCAAAAGTAACCGGCTCGTAGAATCTTTTGGGTTGTTTCCAACCCAAACATATGACCTCCACATACTCCAGTGTGGCAATCATTAAGAACAATTTTCTCTTCTTCATGAGTGAGACATCGACAAATAATGCAATCTACACCTCGACGATATAGAGTGTCCTCGAGTATGAGATAGTTCTTGGCCTGATGGCGTATACGATGATGCTCATCACAAGAACAAGAGGTGGGTCACTTCAAAGTCTGGAGATAGACTAGTATATCTCTGTACCAGGGGTCCGAAGACATGATCAAAAACATGTCTCCTTTGATAAGATACTCCTTAGGTATAACATCACCTGATTCGACCAGAAGTTCCGAGATGAGTTCCACAAAGACCAACGACTTTTTGGATTTCGCTGAAACAAAATCCAAGTTGAATTCTTGGAGGATAACTATCCATCTACTGATATTTCTGTTGATTATACATAGTGTCAACACATATTGAAATAGATTCACAATGGAAATGACGGTGGTCTTGTGAAACAAGATGTAATGACAAAACCGATGGACAACATGAACTACTGCTAACGCAAGTTTTTCAATGTGGGAATAATTGAGTTCTGGTCCAACCAAGCCTCAACTCAGGTAATAAATCACATATTCTAAGAGAAAATCATCCTCCTGAACCAAGACCATACCAATGGTTGACTCTATAGTGGCCAAGTATAATAAGAAATATTTATTATAATTGGGTGGTCGAAGCAGAGGGGCAGACATGAGGGCACATTTCAATGCTTTGAAAGAGCACTAAGTAGATTCATCCCAATAAAAAGGAACATCCTTCTTTAGTAAATGCATTAAACCCTTTGTGATCTCGACATAGTTTGTGATTAAACACCGTAAAAAGTTCAATTTTCCCTGTAAACTCTGAAGCTGAGGGATTGTGCACAGGGGAGGCAACTGAACTATCGCCTCAACCTTTAGAGGATTGACCATGATTCATGTTGTCAAAACTATGAAACCTAGAAGATGGCCCGATGTTAAGAAGAAAATGCATTTTTTTGGATTCAAGTGAATTTGGTAGTAGCGACATCGCTCAAAGATAAGTTAGAGGTGCGTAGGATGATCAACTCTCTTATGAGATCACGATGCTAAGTCTTCAATATAATCCTCGAATACGTGTTTGAGATCATGGAAATAAAAATACATGGCCCGCTGAAAAGTAGCTCCAACATTTTTTAGACCAAAAGGCATCTTCCGATAAGCAAATGTACCCCATGGACAAATGAAATTGTTTTTGTGTTGGTATTCAAGTTTGATTTGTATCTGATTGTATCCAAAAAAACCATCCATGAAAGAAAAATCCTTGCAACCTGCGCATTCATCGAATATCTAGTCAATAAATGGCATGGGGAAATTATCCTTTGAACATGCCTTCTTTAAATCACGGAAGTCCGTACATACGCAAATTGTACCCTATTTTTTGTTGACTAGCATGGGATTTAACACCCATTGAGTTAATTTAATGGGGTAGATGAAACCAACTTTGAGTAGTTTCTCTACTTCATCCTTAATAGCTGCTGCTTTCCAAGGATTAAATCGATGAAGATTTTGCTGGAATGAATTGGCATTAGGATATGTCATGATTTCATGTTCAATGGTTCTTGGATCTATGCCTAGAATTTCCTCATAAGACCAGGAAAACACATTGCATAATTCTTTAAATAAATCCGTGTAGGTTCGAATCTCCTTGGGGGAGAAATCCGCTTCGACGAAGATATTCTCCATGATGCCAGGGGTTCTGGAGATATCAATAGATATTGTTTTAGCGATGGTTTCCATTTTTCCTTCAACATGAAAAATGTGTGTATCCAAAGGATTGATAGGACAAGTCCTATCTCCAGTCATAGTCAAAGTGAATTCACCTACTTCAGTTCTTCTTAACTCTGGGAGAAAATAAGATCTGTGATGGAGATCATCCCAGGGTCAGTCTAGACTAGTCATTGCCTTGATAATTACCTTGTCTGAGGGAAAGACTAATTCTAAATAATCGGTATCGGTGAGGGAACCTTGAGCCCAATTAGGCTCAAGAACCGGATTTAACTCCTATGCGGGAGTCGAATCGGGGTCGACGAAAGTTTTATGAACTATAGAGTATGAAAATTTTTTCATGGACAAAGGCATGGCCATGCCATTGTGCTCTGTCCATTCCATCATGATTGACGAGGAAGGAATATTCCATGAATCGTTAAATTAAGTCATGCGAAACGATGAGATTTGGAGGATTTCATCCCTAGCCTGGTCGAGGACAATCGATATGTAATGAACATTGTCAATCGGAGGCAGGTAATTGAAAATACCCATCAAAGGTGGGCACAAACCAACCCCTATGTTTACAATGTTGGGCTGAGGGTTATCAATCATCGATATCATGGATACCCTCGATGAAGGGTCAGGATGGGAGAAGGATAAATGATCAATGGACACGATCTGGCCCTCATGTGGAAACAACAAGACCTGGAAAAATATCACGACCACTACTTTCATAGAATAGGTCCAACTCCTTCCTAACAAGATATTGTAGTCAAAAGACGCATCGAACACTTCAACCTCGACGCACACGGTATTCCCCCCTAGTTGTACAGGAAAAGAGGGGATGATTCCATGTGGTTGGAAAGAACAATCGTCGAAAGCGGTAAGAAGAGTAGGTGATGGAGACAAAACGGGTTGGCCAATGGCCTTCCAACACGCCAAAACCATCACGCATATCGAGGCACCCTCATAAACTACCATGCATAAAATGTTTCGAGTAAAAGTTTTCTTGGTGTAAGCCACTACTATCTGAAACACCACATGGTAAGGGAGACGAGGTTTTAAGTCAGTCATATCAAGCATGATCGTTCCCAGATTACAAGTCTAAGAAGATCCTAAGGAAACTAATAGATCCTTTCTCTAGGAAGGGTATCTCTAGAGGACTTCCAAAGCAGACATTGCACAAGGGGTTTGGGACAAATCCTCCACCATAGAGTAGTTTTGGGTGGCCCTTGCATTTGGGTTGTGGAAATATTTCTTGAACGCACCTTTTGGGATGAATGTCATTGTTTTGTCCAACGTATTCTCAATTTGGAGAGGAAGATATGGGTTTTCGGCTTCTTTACCCTTCTCAGAGGTGTTTGGAATTCCGCAGTCGCGTTTCTTAGTTGTTATGTCAATGCTACCTTTCATCATGTACACATTCATGGATGACAGATTACTCGAAGATGGAGGGGGTCCCTGACTACCCCCTTCCATGCTCGAAAAGGCTTGAGTTACATTCTTCCCATGTGGGAATGGGTTCGTTAACACGAAAGGTTGTTGTTGTGCTAATAAATTTTGGACCTCTGCAAGCCGAGGGCACTGGTGAGTTAGATGGTCTTCCATGCAAAGATTACATGGATACTTCAACTTCTTATTTTCTATGTTGCCCCCACAAGAATTATTGGTAGGTTTCTTATCCCCCTTACCCTTCTTTCGTTGTTTCTTCTTTCCATCAGGCTTCTGGGTGGCCTTTGGGTTTTTCGATTGCACACTGTGTACATCCAAAGTTTGAATAGGTGGTGCAGCCAAAATAGTGGTCTGGTTGGCCGCTATCTGTTGTATTGATAATTGCTGCAATTGATTTGACAGATGATAAACGGGCTTCGTTTGCACTGAACCAACAATACCATTGTTGTGGTGGGAAATCCCCCTATGGAATAGCATTTAGGGTTATATTATGCATACAGATAAGACTGAAAGAATCCTACTTTCTACCTTTGTCCCAGACCTAATCCCCATTTCCTTTAAGAAAATACATGGTTAAACGAACATACCTTGTTCTGAACATTCGATGTCGATCCTTCTTCATGCTTGATCGCTTGTTGGAAGTTATCCTCTCAAGACTGACCTGCATACAAAGCAAGAAACAAACTCTACATGCATTTGTTCTACAGATTAATGGGTTAGATATTCAAACATATATTCCCTAAACTATGAAGAACTCATATAGTGGGGCGGGAAAAAAAATTCTTTATTATTAATTTTAATGAATCAACTTACAATGTCGAGAACGGCCACTGCTCCGCGAACCTGATCCTGGGCTCCTCTTCAAATGTCCTCCAACTTCTTTGCTTTGTATCTCTCTTTGCACAAGGATGGTTAAAGGGTTGGGACAATGGGAATGTGCAATTGGGTAGAGTTTCTTTTACTCTTATTTTCCTCTTCCAAATGGGACCCCTAACCCTTCTTTTATAGGCTAGAAGAAGCTAGGTATTTGGATGAACCCTCGGCCATGCATGGTCGGGAGTTTCAGTTGAATCACTCAAAGATCTGTGTTTCATCGGAAACTTTCCTTTTTTCGTGCTTTTGTAAGTACACGTGGGCTGTTTTGGGTCAGCTAGCATGTACATGCGTGCAGTAATAGAGTAGGGTGTGTGGGCCCTTATAAAAGAGGTTTTTTAAAGAGTTGTTCAACAGTGCTTTGGCAAAGAAGGGATCTGAGATGGCCTGATGCCAGGTAAGAATGTATGGTGCAAATTAGGGTTATAACATATGCCCCCTAATGTGTGAGGGCATAAGAGCATTTGATGGCTGAAATACATTACCAATCTTTACTGATGTGACGAACAAGTGAGCCCAGGTACTAGGAACTAGGAGGCGTCATCTACAAAATAACAAATGTCTCATTGAGGTGGGCATACCCATGCTCGAGATAAAATAGAATCATGGCTACCAATCAAATACACTGTAGATCCATGTCAAATAACTATATAAAGTGTAGCCGTGAACAATGCACAACGAAACTACATCTCGAAATAAAAAAGATATACATATAGAATATCCATCTTCTAGAAGCTGATGCAGCCTGATGGCTGGAGATGAGATCTTCAGAGCTTGAGAAACAAGTTCAAAATCTTCAAAACTCAAGGTAGGAGTGTAATATGAGTGTACAAATTCACTACCCAGAGGTCTTCGACAGCTCTTCGGTCATGGACTATATAATCTTGATGATCAGACCGAAGGCTTCATTGATTTCAAATAAGGACTTGATTGGACATTCAAGATGGCCAGGTATGAGGGAAAGAGACAAATTGCAGAGGGGCCGACTCAGGCTTGGTAGAAACTTCCCTTGGACAATATCATGACAAATGATGAGACTTAGGCAACATGGCATTAATCATAAGTTTACGAAGCAGGAGGCAATGCAAACTCTCCATATGTTTGGAAGAATAACTAGACAGAGGAGGACACAACTCTATGTAGCAGGAATAACTTCCTAAGGTCGTATTACATCCCGTAGTTTAACGAACAAACAGACAGATGTGATTTATCCAAGGGTGACTCATTATGCTGCCAATAAAGAAAATACTTTTCCCTTCCTCTTTTTGGGGTATATTTGATTTTTTTTTCTTTTTCAATAATTTTGGAAAAATAATAAAAGAATGTTACATTTCAAAGGAGAATCGAGTGTCGCAAACATACTAGTTCCAAGTGCACGGAACACAGGGATGTTCAGGGAAAAGAGACACATGCAAAAAAATGACACTGAGGAAAAATCCTCCAGGGGCCAAAGGTGTCAAGACGTAGAGGTAAAATGCTACAGGGCTTGCGTATAAGGCATGCTTCAGATGGTTCAGTTGAGAGCAACATGGAGCTGACATTAGGCCAAAGACACGGGTATGCAAATGTGATTAATAAGACACACAATGGTAACATCCTTCGATGTAAGTTTAACGAGCCCATATAAGGTAAGCTAGGTGGTTTTTCATATTTAGAGAGTCTAAAAAAACATAAACGGAGACTCCATTGGGGTACCTTTTTTGAAGATAGTCTAGTCGGTTCGAAAAAGGAGTAAACTAGCACCGACAAGACGTCAATTCAAAACCATTTTAACGAGTGTTATAAGGACAAAATCACTCGGCCATTTTTTCATTTTTAAGGAGTCTGAAAAAAGCTTAACTATAGACTCCATCAAGAATGTTCTTCTGGACCAGTTTAACGAGCGTGAAAGAATAAGGTCACTCGGTTATCTTTTCAATTTTAGGGAGTTTGAAAAGAGATTAACTATGGACTACGAGAGGGTTCCCTTTTCGTAATTTTAGTCCCTCAGGCCCAAAAAAGGGATAACATTATACCTGAGGGTACTCTTCTAGAGAACTGAAGTTCCATAGAGTATACCTTTGTTCGTACAATTGACCATCCAGACCGAAAAAGGGATAAACTACCGCCAGACAAACGTGACATCAGATTTCAGTTTAATGAGCATGAAAGGCCACAAGATCGATCGACAATCTTTTCATGTTTAGAGGATCTGAAAAGGGCTTAAAAGAAGACTTGTTATATCTTTTGGAAGTCCCAAGGGTGAGGTCAAGAGTGAAAAGGAATCATACAAATGAGGGTCAAACTTGTAATCAGGAAAAACAACAAGGACTCTCGAGCCTACAGTGATTAGACACAGCATGGATACCATAATGCAACCATGATCTACCTAGGGAATCCTTGTTCTGGTAAGCTCTACCACCAAGTTGCGACATTTCTAAAGTATTTATGATGGTTTTGTGTCGCAACCTGATGGGATCGATCCTATGGCAAAGGAAAAAGACAATGAGATACAAAAGTCATGGTAGAATCCTAACCTACATGCTCAAGTTGATCCTCAGAAAAAAAAAATTTCACGGACCATTGAAAATTTCCCAAAACTCCAAAAAACTATCCCAAAACCCGATCAAATCCCTCCCATGCAACTCCTGAATCACGATAAATGGTTTTTGGTTTAAATAAAATGATAAGGGAGGCCAAAAAAGTGACAAAAAGATGCCAAAAAGTCTATAAATAGAAGCTGGTAGATCATTATCACCATTCCTGATTTGGAAATTGACTCTGGAGCCAAAAGACCCCCTTTGATAAAAGTGGTGATTCTGAGAGCTACAGTGGACAAAACAAACTTCTGTCTGGACCAAGTAAGTACAAACTCTCCTATCTTGTATTTTAAGTCTTTCTTTTTTCTTTAGGTTTCATTTTTTTCGGGGGCGTTGACCTTTAAAAGGTTGGCCCTAGGTTGACGAGGGGTTGTCTTAGGACAGGTCGTATGTACATTCAGGCACAGTAAACTTTGCACGTGTGTACACATGACTATCACTATTACAGACCATGTGGACACCCTTATTGAATGAAAAAATCTTAAAAAACAAGGGTTAACCCTCATGAGTCTTGGTGTTTTGCAGGATGTATCTCCACTGGAAGGAAAGAGAGCATGAAGAGGTTAGTGAGTTGGTCGGGGAAGACCCCAATGCTATGGCTACTTTGATGCAATGTGGGTTACTCAAGTTTTTCCTATGTCCTTTTATGCGGGCACAACCTAGGCTATTGAATGGCTTGGTTGACTACTGGCATCTTGATGTAGAGGAATTCATGTTAGAGGGGAAGTCACTGGTGCCCATGATCGAGGACATTTATTTTTTGACTGGCCTCTCCCAAAGAGGGGAACCAGTCAACTTCCAAACTTTTCCTTTAGGGTTTCATAACATAGCATAATTGATAGGCCTATACTATGCAGATGATACAGACCGCTCAAGCTTGTAGGTGCTCATAAGAAATATTACTGACTTATCACTACAGTGATAGTGTTTCTTATTGGGTGAATCACTGGTTCTGCGACTCTACATCAGGCATCTCGTGCATAGATGAACTGTGCAGTTCAGTGCTTAAATGCAAAATTTTTTGATCGGAGTACCACATTGCTTGAGAGTATGAAGAGGTAGTTGACAAATTGTCATTTGTGGACATAGAGGAACTTTGGGTTTGGGACCATTCTATGCTCATTCTTATTTGAGAGAGTTCCAAGTTTTAGTCCTTGAGTAGTGGTACAAGGACATCAGGCCTCTCTTCCTGCTATGTGTACATGGGCAGTTTTACTGCCATGACAGGGTGGTGGAAGGACTAATGAATCTTTTGATGATGATTTCTTCACCTGGTTATCGTGGTAGATCCCAGTTATCTAGGATAACCTATATGAAGGGATTGATTTTTCAAGGGATCCAGAGATACCCGTACCCCTTGGTGAGGAGCGAGGAGAGATGGGCAAGTCTCCATCAATTTTTTTTTTGTTGAACATATGTAATTTTTTTGTTGTTTTTGTTATATATATCATTTTTTTTTGTTATACTAGAGTATTTGATGGATATGTGTTCATTGTGTGCAGATGCGGGACCAGTGTGACCCACTGACTATGCGAGGAACAGGCGTTGTCCTTGGCCAGGGCCACACCTGCCACCACAAGGGGACCAATAGTAGCAGGATATCTTCCAGCCAGGGAGGATGAGAGGGTATTGAGATGAGTTGAGTGGAACTTTACTGCGCTCACTCGCATGGTCCCTATGGCAGATATTGAGGACCTGCCACCATCTATGTAGCCTCATGTAGCGGGGGCACCATAGATGTGGGTCTGGTTGTTTCGACATTTAGCCAATGTTGTGGATCAATATAACAAGGCCCACAGACCTTAACCTTAGCTAGACATTTTACGTGCCACGAGCACTACTTGTATATATTTTTTGAGGGCATAAGCCCCATGACTTGTTATTGGTCATATTTTTGAGGCACTTGCATCCATCTGTGTACTCTAGTTACTTTATGATATTATATATGGTTTTTTATGTCTTTTGTGTCTTATGGATCATGTGTGCAAAAAATGTATTTACATGTTTATGTGAATGTTCTTTCATATGTGTGCAAGATGCCAATCTAAAATTTGATTAGCTAGAGTATTTGTAACTTGGTTTAATCTCCTAGGAACATGAAAATATGTAATATAATCGAAGTTTCGTTCTAAGAGATGTACCCTAAGGAATCATCGGTGTAAAGTTGGATCATGAACCCGGTATACTCTGTTTAACTGAGACACAGCCAATTGAGCATCGAGATAGACCCGGAGATGAGAGATGCCAAATGACAAAGCGTCACGAAGAAACTTAATAACTGCACTATACTCGATGACATTGTTTGTGGTATCACCTAAGCATATACCTCCAGAAGCTAATAACTGACCTTGAGGTGTAAAGATTACCCAAGCTGCGGAGGCAAGCCTCCGAGTGTACTGGCTAGCACCATCTGCATACCCAATGAATACCTTAGAATCACTTGACATCTGCCACAGTGCCGAAAGATAACATTAATAACACGTCCATAACACTAAAAGAAACTAGAAAGTTGTTGCGCCTCTTTTGTCACCTTAGTGAGAAAAATAGAGGTGCTTGTAAGCGCAGTTGGGTTTGCTGAGTAGGACAGCTACAAGGAAAAGGGTTAGAAAAATAAATATAAAACAACAACTAAGAAATAAACTAAGAAATAAAAGAACAACTAAATTTATAAACATAGGGACATAAGGACAAAAGAAACAATCAGACCCATGTCACCAATGATAAGGCTGATATTAGTGAAAGAAAACACCGAGAAGCAAGGGTACTATGAGTCCCTTCTTCCTGCAAGGGAGGGCTCTTGGACCCCCACAAGTAATATCTTCTTACAACTTTGAAAAAGAAAAAGAAAATGGTGAAAGAATTCTTTGCTAATCCACTCAAGGGGTGAGATGGATTGCCCAATGGAATGATGCAAGTATACTCTTGGCAAGGACAGAAGAGTCCTCAAGAGAATAATGGCATCATAAATTTTCTTTGAATTCCTTGAAAAATGAAGTGTATCCATGGCCTTTTTATAGAATTCCTTTGGGTTATTGTTCAACTAGTTTGTAGTGTGTAAAGAGGCTAATTAGGGCATTTCTAGGTCTTTGACTAGCCACCCAGTCGAATCTAGTCTAGATTTGAGTGTCAAATCAACTTGGAAGCTGAACCAGAAGTAAGTGGGAGGCCGACCACTCTCATAAATGCACCATTTCTCAGGTGCATGTCTTTTTGCGACAATAGTTGCGCACGTGCCCAGTGTCTTCATAGCGCCCTTCAATTTTGTCACTATTTGTATAGTTTTTGACCCTTTATGAATGATTTTGTGTTAATTCAGGTCCATGGATAACTTCATAACTGTTTGATGATGTTGAATTCTTGTAACCATTTGCGGACGAAATTTCAGTGATAACAGATGCCCCCTGATGGATGAGGTTAGGAGCATATGTATAGCCGAAATCCATCAATGTTTCTTCTACTAAGAGTGTTGTTGTAAGAGAGAGAAATAGTGGGATTGTCCAGAGCGATCTGTTTGAGGGAAAAATGAACCTGTAGAACTCAACCTTCCATGAGGTGTGTGAAAAATAAACTGTGTACAAACGAGGTGGGCATGCCCCATGCTCGTGTCATGTAATTCAAAAAAGAGGAATGAACTATTGATGTAGACAACTGCAGTGCCCTCGGGGGCAGTCATGATAAAGGCAGAAGATAATTCTATGGATGAACATACTCTGAATAGTAGGCAGTGACAGTTGTAAGAAGTATCACGGATTTTGTAGGCATTGATAGCCTAGCCAAGTTCAGAGGTCTTCGAAAAGTATAAGAACTAACTGCAATGGTCATGAAGTAAGACCCACCATAACATGAGAAAGTGTTGATGTTGAATGTTATGGGGGCCAATGATAGCAGGAATAAATTGAGGTTCTCCCTATGCCATTCGAGATCTCTCATTGGATAGGTAATGAGAATCAAGATATTGCCTCCCTTCTGGAAAATTGTGCTGATGTCGACAGAAGGGGGATGCGACTCCTAGAAGCAGAGGGCTTCGTGAAATCTACTAGGTGAGGTTAGGAATTTGAGGAGGTACATGGATGAATTCAAGATGTAGGAAGACTCAAGACTACCCTTGGTTGGGGTATATATGTGAGATAAAAGTGGTCGCAACCTTTCAATGAGGTCGAGTGTCAGCGGGATAGCAAGACAGGGGATAAGTTTTGCCAGAGGCGGGACAAATTGAATAGACTCAGAGGGTAGAGGTAAGTGGCATGTGGGGTACTATGAAGATATGGAAAAAGTCATCAAGGGTAAGTAGTGCCCCAACCAAGGGTGACATGGGTTGTTTTGGCCAAAAAAAGGGAAGAAGGTCGCCAAAGGTGACGACAAAAAGGTAATGTAACTGTTGGAAACAAAGGCGTTTGTACAATAAATAAAGAATAATTTTGGGATAAGTGTACAAATACAGAAATGGGTGCCCCAATGTGATATGGTTGGCCCGAGTAGGGCACAATTTTCTTACATAACTGGTGGAGGGTGGGGGCCCCATGGGTGGGTTTCTGTATGAGGTAAGTGAAATGAAGGGAAATTTGTAGATGGGCAAACTGATTGTGGATAAAATGGAGGGTTCATGATACTGCAAAGGTGTATTCCAAAAATAGAAACATGAAGAGATAATATGGGAGTCCGTTGGGAAAGCTATAAAAATGAGGAGAAGGAGTATGTGTCTGATTCGCGACATGATGTAAGACTATCAGGACTCCCATCCCTAAAGGGTTGTGAAAAACATCATGAGTGTCAAAGGCACAAAAGGGTGCTATGAATGGGACAACTCATGTGGGTAAGAGTGCTACCAGGTGACAATACCAAAGATGCAAAATGGAGGTGTTGGTATTGTAGAGCTGGAAATGGGGATCCTAGAGGAAAATGTCATAGGGTGTGACTAAAGATGCAAGTGAGATTTAGAGGGAATGACTACATGCCAGTGCTAAGTATATACCTAAAGGGGTTGTGTTGATGTATTATGACCAAGTACTTGCACACATGAAAACCAAATACCTGACGTGAACAATATCTGAAGAGAATCGAATATATGAGCATGTATTTGATAATTTTGAATATGCACATGCGTACTTGGGCAGGGTATGAAAAAATGGCATCCCAGGGGCTTAGGATGAAAAGAGGCCCAGGGACTGTCATGATGTAGATGACAGGATGTTGATCCCATGGCTGAAGACGGATCGAGAAATGGACACCTGGAGCTCCCATAATGGTGAGTGGAAGTTTGGAGAAAAGGCCTATATATAGTTGTAGGGCCCACATTGCCACCTCATTTGTACTTGTTTCTATAATGACTGGATGAGAAGTATTCATAGGAGATTTGGAGATTCGGGGAGGATGAGGCATTTGATTGAGGACCAGTGAGCTTTAGGTTAGGGGTATGATCATCCTGCATAGAATTAGGGTTTCCTTTTTTGGACAAGGGCTATACGAAGGGTCGTACAGAGGGTTTTATGGGTGTGGACCCCCACGTGCATGGGCGATCCGGAAGTAGGTGCACACACATGTGTGCCTGCCCATCAGATAAGCATGCATGAGGGCACCTGTAAGGGGGATAAGGGAGTGCACTATGTGCGCACCTGTGGGCTTCACAGCTGCACATGTGTGTACGGATGTGTATTCGATAGGTGTGCTGTAAGGTGCGCCTGTGTTCATGACAAGGGTGCATGAAGGCACCTTTGTATGGTGAACAAGCGCACACTCAAGCACGCCTGTGTAGTGAACAAGTGCACATAAGTGCGTGCCTGTGGAGTGAACAGGCACGTGTGTGTGCCTGTGGGTTAAACAACCCACTCCTTGAAGGGAAGGTTAACGGGTGTAAAACTTAGCTTTTTAATGTTGTTTATGGTCCATTTGGCTGACTTAGGACTATTTCATGTGGTTGCAGGCGATCAGTGTGGATGATGCCAGTTGGTTGGCGAGAGAGGGATTGGTCCCAGTTGAGAGACGCCGTGGCTATTGAGGAGCCGGGGGTATGTGCAAATTTGGCAGCATGTTGGCTGCTGAAGTTCTTTGAGTTTTTGTTGATATGGGTGTAGGAGTATCTCCTGCAGTTCCTTATTTGGATGTGGAGTCTAGACCTGCATTGTTTCATAGTGCGGGGAGAGCAGATTGCCTTCACTATAGTGGAGGATGTATATTTTTTGACTGGGCTCCCGTTTCGGGGAATGCCCTACCGACGGAGCTGGTATTACCGAGGGATCTAGCACTAGCGATAGTTGGCTAGAGATCCTTTTCATGGGTGAAATTTATGTATGGTACCGTGGTGAGCATTGGGGTGATGGATGCCCTAGCGCATTGCTGCATAACAACAATGATTGTGAGAGTTTATGGGTCTCTAGCGACGCAGCGGATCAATGGTGGTCAGCTGTGTGTGATGGAGAGGGTGTTCGCTGGCGAGCACTTTGCCTGGGGGATTACACTACATGCTAGGATGGTAGGGTAGCTAGACCACTGTCGATCCATGGATACATGAGAGTTTTCCTTCGGGTCCATCCTGGTGGCCTAGTTTTTGGAGAGGGTGCCTATGTTGCACCCTAGAATTTTATTGGGTGCGCCTGGGGCGCGAGAGCCACAACTAAAGCGGTGGTCGACTGTTTTGCTTTTCCATGGTGGTGGTGAGGGTGGCCACTTATTTACTACTGAGGTAGTGTAGGTGTGGTGGTAGATGCCGTAGGTGATTTTGCAGTTCTCCTATGCCGAGGTTGACTTTTGGGAGGATCCAGACATGGTGCTACCTCCAGGGGAGGTATTTGACCATCGAGGCATGCTGATGATTTTGACATATATGTTTTTTGAGATAGCATGACACATGTATATGATATAGATGTTGATACTATCTGTTGTTTGTTTGTATGTGCAGATATGGCACCTCATGAGCACGAGGTGGAGTTGTGGATAGTGTCATCTCATCAGGAGCCAGAGAGACCACCACGGGGAGGGCCGTGGGTTGGAGAGAGATGTTGGTGTGAGGATGCCATGACGAGACCAGCTGATCCTGAGAGAGCTACGAGGAGATGCCAGTTTGATGACCTTGGTGCTGGGCCATCACATGCTCCGCTGACGAATGCCAGAGTATATTTTGAGGACATACGCTATCACCTAGAGGTGGTGTTATAGGGTGTGCCTGAGGGCATGGGGTATCACATCTAGGATGAGGGCATCCTGGAGCAGTGTGTGGGGATTCTACCACCGTGGTGGGCTTTGGTATGATGGGTACCAGTAGTTGGTGTTGTGATGACTGGATGATTACCTCTGGGGCAGGAGGGACCAGTAATGGGTGAGCAACCACTGCCTAAGGGAGGGGAAGGCGGTGGTGCTCTAGAGGCACCTTGAGTGGTGCTCTATGTATGTGTTGTATTTTTTTATATAGGTTGGTGAGCCTATTTTGTACCGAGGTGCTTCACTGGCCTGCGGATACTTGTATTTTTTGTATGTAAACATTTGGATGGCACTGTGGACTATTATATATATACGAGAGTATACATTTTGAGATATATGTGTTGTTTACATGTGTTTTGTTAATGTGTTGATGATGTCCAATATATATATGCTATGATAGGTTGTTGATATGTTTATGTATGTGTAGAGGTATCTTGATGTGATATATGCCAGTCTAACACAATATTAGCTAGGTTATCTATAATTTGATTCAATTGTCTTGGAATATGTGTAAATGTAATGGAATCAAAATGTCGAGATAAGAGTCTAACCTGTAGATATTTGCAAAAGAGGCAAGGATCACTTATGTGGTACACATTGTTGAGCTGGAGAATGACTAGTTGAGAGTCGAGAAAGATGCTAAGGTGATGAATACGATGATGCTGGGCATCGGCCAGGAGGCCAATGATGGCAGTGTATTTGACTTGGTTGTTGGTCGTTGAATCCAAACATATGTCGCTCGAATGGAGCATTTCATGTGAGGGGGTGTAGAGATCCCAAGCGGCCGAAGCGAGATGTTGTGTCCAATGGCTGGCACCATCGGCATAACCGATGTGGTAGGCTGGTGGAGGAAGCATTTGTCAATAACACAAATGATAGTTTAGACGTGAGGGATGAAAAAAGATTAAAAACACTATAAAATAAATAACCTAAAGTAGAATGACTACGTTTAAGCATAAAATTTCTTTAAGTATAACCCATTGATGGGTTCTTTGAGAGATAGGCCTTCGGGAGAGGCTAGGATGTATGCGCCTTTGGTGAGGCAATGTTGGATAATGTATGGGCCATGCCATAGTGAATCGAATTTGCCATGGCCAAAGGTATCATGAGAGATATTGTAAGCAAGGACGAGGTCGCCTTCACAAAATGAATGAAGGTAGACATGTCGATCAAAGGTATCCTTTGATCATTTTTTAGCTACCTCATTGTTCTGTAATGAAGATTGAAAATCTTCATCCAAGGAATCTAAGGTCAGCAAGCATTTCTCCATTGGAGCAGTGTCGGGTAAAAGCTCAATTGCAGTGCATAAGGTGGGAATTTCACAATTGATGGGAAGAAAGAGTGGCCTCAACCCCATGGACTAGATGAAATGGTGTGAAACTAGTAGCTGTTTTCACAGTCGTACGGTAAGCCCATAGCACGGAAAATAACATACGATGCCAATTGGTATTATGTTTATTAACTATGCACTGTAACATGGTCTTGAGGACCTTGTTAACTAAGTCAACCTATCCATTAGACTGAGGGTAATATGGCGAGGAAAACTCGTGGGAGAATCCTAACCGAGATGAGAGTTCGACGAAAATATCATTCTCGAAGTGTTTCCCATGATCGGAAACAAGTTGGAGTGGTTCTCTAAAGCGAGATGTGACATGGTTAAAGAAAAAATGTGCTGCGGTGTTAGCGGTGTTGTTGAAGGTGGGCATAGATTCATCCCATTTGGTGAAGTAATCAACTGCGACAAAAATGTATTTGTGTCCATTGCTAGAGGGGGGATTACAAGTCATGAAGTCGATGCCCCATTTACAAAAAGGGCCGGCAGTGATGACTGGAAGAAGAAGAGAAGGTGGTGCTAAAGCTTTGTTGGCATAAATCTGACACTTCTCGCATCGTTTCATGATGTGAATGCAATTGGGAAATAAGGTAGGCCAAAAGTAACCTGATCAGATAATCTTCTGAGCAGTGGATATTCCTGAAAGATGGCCCCCACATGCACTGCTGTGGCAGGTGTTCAAGACTCGATCAGCCTCATCAATGGTCAGGCATCGAAGAAGGATGGTGTCGACCCCTCACCGATATAGGATGTCTCCAATGAGGAGGTAGTGAGGGGCTTGGTGGCAAAGACGATGACGATCATCTTGTGAAAGGTGGTTTACAGAAATTTTGTGTTTGGATTTAGACGAGGAGGTCGTCGTACCAAGGATCATCCAAAGTGATGTAAAAGAGGTGTTCATCAGGAAAGTCAGTATTGACGGGGGCACTAGTTATGTCAGAGGGGAGGGTCATGACAAGTTCGGTGAGAACAAGGGCTTTCTTGCTCTTGGGTGTTGAGAATTCAAGGTTGTACTCCTGAGGGATAATGATCCATCGAGAAAATTTTCCATTAATTTGTCGACGACTGAGCAAGTATTGCATAGGGTTGGAATCTGCTACAACCTTAGTTGTGCGAAGCAAAATGTAGTGACGCAGTTTTTGGACTGCGAGGATGACTGCAAGGGCTAGTTTCTCTTCATTTTTATACTTCAAGGGTGGCCTTGAGAGGTTTTTACTAACATAATAAATGACATGCTCACGATTTTCATCACCTAGCTAAATGAGAACTCCTACTACTGAAACAATGGATGCCGATACGTAGAGAATATAGTCGTGATTGTAGTCAGGTGCACTAATTAAAGGGGCGTTGGAGAGTGCCATTTTAAGATCGTCAAATGACTATTGGGCATGTTCATCTGAGTGAAATGGGATGTCATGACATAGTAAGCAAAGGAAACCGTGTGTGCGAATGGCATAGTCTGGGACAAATCGCCGTAGAAAGTTAGCCTTGCCTTGGAGGCTCTGGAGTTGACGTAAATTCCTTGGAGGTGGAATTTTGTTGATATCTTGCACTTTGAGGGGGTACATGGCAATACTGCTTTGAGAAATGATGAATCTGAGGAGGCTCCCCGTGGTGACACAGAAAACGCATTTGAGAGGATTCAAGCGAATGTTGTACTGATGACACCATTGGAAGATGATTCATAAATCATCAAGATGTTGGGTGCGTTTTTTGGATCGAGTTGTGAGGTCATCCAAGTATGTGAGGATGATATGAGCCAGATCGTGAAAGATGTATGTCATCGCCCATTGGAAAGTTGTTCTAGCATTCTTTAAGCCAAAAGGCATGACACGATATGCAAAAGTACCCCAAGGGGTAGTGAATGCAGTTTTGTACTGATCAACTGGGTGAATTTGAATTTGATTATAACCAGAGAAACCGTCCATGAAAGATAGAGCCTCATGGCCTACGCAGTCGTTGATAATTTGATCGATGAAAGGAATTGGAAAGTTGTCTTTGGGACATGCATGATTGAGATCACGAAAATCTGTGCAGACACGGATAGTGCGCTATTTTTTGTTAATGGGTACAGGGTTGGAAACCCATGATGTATAGGCAATGGAGTAGATGAACCCGACAATACGTAATTTGTCAATCTCAACTTTGATGGCCAGTGCTTTGGATGGGTGTAGCAGTTGTTGTTTTTAACGAACTGGTGTAATGTCGGGCCAGGTGTCGATGCAATGTTTGATGATAGAGGGATCGAGGCCAGGAATTTCTGTGTATGACTAGGAAAAAACATCCTGATATTCCTAGAAGAGGGATTTATAGGTGGTGATTTCTTGAGGAGTGCAAACAGCTCCGATGGTGATTTCCTCGATGACGCCATTTTTTATGGAAATGTTGATTTTAATAGTCAGGGAAATGTTGGCCATGTTGCCTTCTTCAAAAGCATCAAGGGCAGGATTGGGGTTTTGAACTAGTCGATAGGCCCTGATGGGATAAAATCCTTGGTTTCGACCATGTATATGGGGTGTTGGTTAGGAGGCGTGGAGGCCTCCTGTGGAAAGAAGAGTGTGCAGTGGTGTAGCGCATCCTGTGGGTAGTCAAGGTTGTTTAACTCTTTGAGTATGTCCTCGTCACAATGGAAGTGATGGGAATATAAGGGGTCATGAAGAGTGATATCAGTGATTTTTGTCGTGTGGCTGCCCCCTAGTGATGAAGAAGCAGGGGGAACTACGTAAGAAGATGGCGATGATTTTCTCGACATAAACCAAATATCAAAGTACTGAGGAGTACCCATGGTAGTTGGGTGTAAAAGTTTCGTAGGGAAATGAGTGGGAGAGTTGAGGGGATTGGGGGGTAAATCCTCAGATAAATTATCCAAGAACCATGGAGGCGTTGGAAGGGCCTCAGGTTTGGGGGAAATGACATGAAGAACCTCTAGTGACAAGGTAAGGTCAACTATCAACTCTGTGGGTCATTGAAGCAGGGTCAATTGGCATTTCCTGTATGCAATGATCATAGGACACTGGTATGTAAAATGATCTAATGATTCACATATCATACATTCATTGACTGAAGTTGTGACATAACGGATGTTGGTGATTGTTGCTAAGGATGACGTAGCTAGACTGGGTTCGCTCTGGAAGCTTTGGCATACTGTGGCTAATGTTTGTCGAAAGCATGGCAGTGCTGGGCAACGGTGGGTATAATGGCCGTATTCTGAACATATAGCGCAAGATAATTTGGTGTGCAACCTTTTACTACTTGAATGGGGGGTGGTAGCGGAAGTACTGGCGATAGTGGCAAGTGTTGGGGGTGTTTGATTGAGTGGAATCAAATTTTGTAACTCTGGTAGAGATGGGCAGTTGTTGGTTTGGTGTACATATTTATCACATAGTGCGCAAGGAGGTTGGATGCATGGAGGAAGTGGAGTTGTGGGCTCCTTCTTCTTTCTCCTGCCCCCAGCTATGGTAGGGGGGGTAATGAGTGAAGGTGTAGAGGGTATGGTGGGAGAAAGTGTGGGAATCATCATTGGGATTCCTTTTGTTTTGGGGGGAAGGGATGATCGAGGGACCATCTCTAGTGGATGTAAGTACCAAACTAGAATTTCTAACACCATATTAGGTAGGGTAAGCATTGTGGCTACCTGGAAAGATTCGATGCCTAGTGGAGGGTAAAAGAAGGGGATTTGAGTGATGGCTTGGGGAATTGTCTCACAAACTGGGATATGTCCTTGAGGAGAAGTGAAATCATGGACTAGTGGGGTCGATGAGTTTGTAGGAGGCTCGTGAAGGGGAAGTTCTGCGACTGGTGGGACATCCGATATGATAGAAGCCTCCCTAGGAGGAAGGGTATCCTCTATGTTAGTTTTGTTAGATGAGATGACGCATACTTGATTGGAAGGATGAAGGAGCAGTGGTGCTCCATGGTAAGTTCCTAACAATGATGGATCTTTGAAGATTCTGGGACCCATCTCGATGAGTGGGTATGCGTCATGACTCATGTGGATGAGAGGAAGAATGTTATCGATGTTGGCAGATAGGTTAGGATCGTAATGTGAGACTTGGTCAATGGTAACGATCTTCCCATTGCGGGGGAACATCATTGTTCAAAAGATGGAAGATGCAACTGCCTTCATAGCGTACATGTAGCTACGACCGAATAGGATATTATAATCGAGTGGGGCATCGATAACTTCGATGTCGATGAGAATAGTCTTTCCCCCAAGTTATATGGGGACATTTTGGAAGAGCCCTTCAAGAGACGATGGTCATCTGTCGTAAGCTCATAAGGTAATGGCAGAGGGTATGAGTTCGGGGGAACCAAGTTTCTACCATACAAATTTGGACATAATGCATGTAGATGCACCTTCATCGATGATACACCGATGAACTGTGATGTTCTGTATTTTTACTGGGATTTGAAAAGTGATCAAGGCAGGAAGGCGAGGTTCTCCACTGTCGAGATCAAATGTAATGAGTCGAGTATCTGTGGGGTTGACTACCCCCAAGGTGGAAAGTAATGATTTTCGCTGAGTGGGACAAGTGTGAAGGACTTCTAAGACTGACATGGCAGCTGGGGATTGTGCTAAGTCATCCACTAAACTGTAATTATGAGCATCCCTAGCCTATGGGTTGTGGGCATTCCTGCGTAATGGGATACGAGGGATGCGAAGAGGTGGCTCTGTGTTAGGGCGAGGGATCACCAACGAGGGTCCTGTCAGTGTGGGGTTTGTCTCTGGAGGGATGGGAGAAGACTCAGTGGGTGCATGATAGTAACAATTACGTGTTTGCAGAAGGATTTCTTCCTCACTAGTGAGGAGGATTGTGTGATCTGCTTGATTGTTCGGATATAGGTACTGTCCCACCTAAGGTGGGGGAGGCTGCATGTCCTGTTGGGTGTTTATCACACCTTGGTATGGAATAGGATTTTGCAGCATGGTAGGGGGGGGTTTTGCACGTATTTTTGTGGTGCCTGCTGAGGGGCAGGCGGTGCTGGAGGATGGGGTAGACTGCCTAAGTCTTTCAATCATTGGAAATCAACAATTTGGGGGTAATGATGAGTGTAATGACCAAACTCACCGCAAAGGGCACAAGGGAAGTTAGTTTTAATAGTATTTTTATTTTTCCCTTGACGCCTATTATTATTTCCCCTCGGGGATTTGATTCCCTTGGTTTTGGTTGCCCCCAGTAGGTTGGTTCTATTGGGGTTGATTCCCACCTTGACTTGGATTGTTGTTGTTCCTGTTTTGTCCTTTCTTTTTGGAATTGTTCGATGGATGGGTTGGATTTTCCATATTCATCTGTTCAAAATTTTGATATTGTTGAACGGGAGACGGTTGAACAAAATTGAACCCAGCATGAGGATGTGGGGGAGCCATGGGTTGTGGGGGACCAGGAAATGGAAAGTATGGATTCTATGGGGGTAACGATCTGTAAGGTACATAGGAAGGCATGGTGATTTTGCTAGTACTATAAGCTGAGGTAAAGGGGGTACCAGAACTCATTTGAATAGGTGGGTGTATGGGGGGGCCGACGGTGGCCCACGGATGGGTGGAGGCATAAAAACAGGGTATGGTGGTGGATAAGGGGGGGGGGGGTAGTAAGAAGTGACCCCGTATGCCGGTGGGTATTGAGGTGTTCCATACATTGGTGGTTGTTGGGGTTGTGGACCATGGTGAATGGTGTTACCAATCAGTTCGTTTGTTGAATGAGACATCCTAGGTTTGTCTTGGCCAAATGGCACAGGTTTTGGGAGGTCAGGAAGTACAGTGTATAAGTACCCTGACTGTGCATAGATGAGGTCATATTGTTGAGCCTTACTAATGGCTTCCTCTTCTGATTGAGGGAAGGTGGAAGCTACATCCTTACCGAGGAGAGAGACAAGTGATCTAAGAAACCAGTCCAGACACTATTGTTTGGTGGTTTCTGCTTTGCACAAACTACGTCGCCTATGCCACTCGTAAATGTGATCAGCAATATGTGTATCTGAGGTTTGTTTGAAATTAGAGAGTAGTTCTAGACCATTGTCGTGGCAGACTGGTAATTGGAAGAAGGTCAAAAATGCTTTGGCCAAGGACTCGAAAGTTGCATGGGACCCTGATTTTTCATCTACATACCATTTGGCCGATGGGCCCGTGAGTGTGCGTTGAAATAATCGCAGTTTGATGGAATCATCCATAATGTTGTTGGAAGAGAACCATAGGTGAAAATTCATGACATGGTTGGCAGGGTCATCTCCTGCCTTTCCTTCAAATTTGGGTATGTCTAAAGGTAGTTTGGTGAGCATTGCAGGCCATGTGGGGTCATGCAACATAGGATCATTGGTAAGTTTGCTTAGATATGGTATGTTGAGGGAGTCCAAATATGGCATCTATAGTGGGGGGGGAGGATTAGCTCCAACCATGGTGTAAGTGTGTTGTGACCCTGACCCTTGAGGGGGGCTAGGTGGGTTGGTACTTCCCCCTTGAGAGGAAGTAGGTCCTCTAATTTTGTGTAAAGGAGAGTGAGTGGATGGTGGGGCTTGGGAAGTGGACCCAAGTAATGTGGAACCAAGCAAAGTTGATCCTAAAACAGTAGCACTCACAGGAGTGTGTGAAGGTGGTGTCGATGAGTGGGCAAGACTAGACACTCCCCCTAAGATAAGAGGGAGGTTTAGCAAGCATCGGGAATGGTGGGAATTCTGTGGGTCCCCTGTGATGTCCAACTAGATAAGTGAAATGTGTGCAAATGGTGGTGAGAGTAATAAAGAAACAAGAGCCTTTGTTGCAAAATTTGAACTTTACACAATATATATATCCAAATCAAAGTGTAGTCAAAAGTGCATCATACATAAAATGTTTTGAAAAAGAAGCATATATGTGGATAAGTGGGTTTTTTCCACATGGGGAATCAAAAGAAAAGAAATGCTCGTGTCCTAGAAGACGTAACGTCCTTCCTCTCAAATAGCACTGGACCTTCCAATAGTACTCAACAGTGGGGTCTGAAATCACCGAAAGAGAAACTAGTGAAGGATGAAATAATTGGTTATAATGAGGGGTAAAGGGGGCATATCTCCAAAGAGCTAGAAATATTTCCCAATATCCACACAAAATCCAATCAAGGTGCAATTTCATCCCACAATTTCCACTTGGGTAGATGTCCTAAAATTTGGTCACTAGGTACCTCGGTCAAAGTGCGACATTTATATTTTTGGCCTCAGAAACGGGTCACAGGCTGGATCCCATCCAAGAGGTGGGTGCCTCAAGGGGGGACACTTAGAACAACCAGACCTCAGACTTCAACCCTTCACGGGTATCTCCCTGCCTTATGGTGTTAGGAACACTTGACTTGGAGGATTTTCAGTTCCCTATTTGACAACTTCTATGGTTTTGACAATCTGAGAACCAGATAACGGGGAGTTATTTGGATGCCTATCCCCGAAATCCTACCTAGACTAAAAAATTTCTTTTGGCACCTCCCGTGGAGGAAAAATTAGTGAGTTTTTAGAAAAATTTAAGATGTAGTTGGTTTGAGAGGTTGGGGGTGTGAACCAACCTCTTTGAATTTAAATGGGAGTGGATAGTTTCGTCAAGAAAAGGGTGGGGTGTTTCAGAATCCCTTTTGAGGAAACTTACTTTGACCTCCACATTTTCAAAAAGAAGCTATGTGAGTGATAATTGACTTTTGTGTGTGAATGAGTGAAAGTGTGCCAATTTTTAGTGAATTAGGTGTCACCTTGCTGCATGTGGACTTCGCTTGGTCCTTACAAGTGTTGATTACCTAATTAACTAAG
>JZKD02S0303805.1:255649-283919 GCA_000966675.3 Picea glauca | reverse complement strand
ATGTGGACTTCGCTTGGTCCTTACAAGTGTTGATTACCTAATTAACTAAGTGCCTTTGGTACAACCTTGCGTAATTCAAAAGTTCCTAGGAAGATAGCATGTGGACATGTGGGTCTAGTACTATCCCTTTAACTCCCTATTGTGATGTAATCTAAGAAAATCTTTGAAACTATCCTAGATTGATCATGTGGGCATGTATGGGCCTGTTACAAAACCTTTAAACTTCCCTAGTAATTTGATCTAAGAAAGTAAATTTCAACACTATCCTAAGTTTGTAGCATGGGCACGTTATAATATTAAGATGTGTTTGAAAAAGTAAACTAAGAGGAGTCCCAAGAAGGGTTGTTGTCCTCTCCTAAAGGTTTTAATGTTCTTAAGGGAGATGAAATCATTTCACAATCTTTTTCTGATTCTCAAGATCGCTTGGAGGCACGAGAGAAGAGCATACTAAGCGATTGTTATCCAACTTCTAGTCCCAATGCAAGTTAAATGTGATTAAAAACGATTTCCAACTTATATTGTGAGTCAAAACAAGCCATCCATGTGGCAAAAATGAAAGCAAAAGAGGAAATTGATTTTAACCCCCTAAGTGCCTATGTGTTTTGACTAACCCCTTTATATGATGAGGGGACTAAGTGTGATGCATCTTTAAAACATGCTTGAAATCATTTTTAAGAAGGCTAATGGCCTTCCCCACATCTCAACAACTTTACAATGTGAATTTTTTCATAGATGCGGGAGTCTTAGTGGAGATAGAGGCACACAAAGCACATGTGCGCAGATAGAAAAGAGTCAATGAGCACACGTGCACAGAACATAACTATGACTTGAGTGCATGTGCACACGATGCGCATCTGTTGGCCAAAAAACCCACGCACAGGTGACACATGGCCGTGAATGAAAATTATGGATGGAATTCTCCCAATTCAACTTGGAATTGGATGATTGGCAGGTCGACTTAGGCTAATTAATGCACCTGCAAGTTAAATAAACCAAAATAAGAGCTAGAAAAACCCAAATGGGGTAGGAAATTGATACCTTTCCCCAGTGGAGTCTCCAATCTGTTGTGCCTCTTTAGTCACCTTAGTGAGAAAAATAGAGGTGCTTGCAAGCTCAGTTGGGTTTCTTGAGCAATACAGCTACAAGGAAAAGGGTTAGAAAAAGAAATATAAAACAAGAACAAAGAATTAAACTAAGAAATAAAACAACAACTAAATTTATAAACATAGGGACATAAGGACAAAAGAAACAATGAGACCCATGTCACCAATGATAAGGCCTATATTAGTGAAAGAAAACACTGAGAAGCAAGGGGACTATGAGTCCCTTCTTCCTCTAAGGGAGGGCTCTTGGACCCCCACAAGTAAGATCTTCTTACAACTTTGAAAAAGAAAATGAAAATGGTGAAAGAATTCTTTGCTAATCCACTCATGGGGTGAGATGGATTACTCAATGCAATGATGCAAGTATACTCTTGGCAAGGATAGAAGAGTCCTCAAGAGAATAATGCCATCATAAATTTTCTTTGAATTCCTTGAAAAATGAAGTGTATCCATGGCCTTTTTATAACATTCCTTTGGGTTATTGTTCAACTAGTTTGTAGTGTGTAAAGAGGCTAATTAGGGCATTTCTAGGTCTTTGACCAGCCACCCAGTCGAATCCAGTCTATATTTGAGTGTCAAATCAACTTGGAAGCTGAACCAGAAGTGGGTGGGAGGTCGACCACTCTCATAAATGCACTATTTCTTAGGTGCGCGACTTTTTGCGACAACAGTCGTGCATCATGCGCATGTGTGCAAATCTTGCGTTTATGTTTCGTGCATGTGCACACTCGCCCAGTGTTTTCATAGCACCCTTCAATTTTGTCACTATTTGTATAGTTTTTGACCCTTTATGAATTCTTTTGTGTTAATTCAGGTCCATGGATGACTTCATAACTGTTTGATGATGCTGAGTTCTTGTAACCATTTGTGGACAAAAATTCAATGATAACAGAAGTAATAGTAAAAAGACTATACATATGTTACAGAAAGTTACCCACAGTGACTTTCCTATGAGTAATACTTCTTGAGGTAGAGCCCATTTCTAGGCTTCGCCAAAGCATTCCCATCAAAATCAACTAGACGATAAGTGCCCTTTTTTAGAACCTCTTTTATGATGAAAGGTCCAAACCACATGGGTTTGAATTTTCCTGCCCCCAGGGGGTCCTTATCTTGGTCATAGACTAGGACAAAGTTTCCTTCAGATAAAACATGAGGATGAACAGACCTATCATACTGACACTTGAATTTATGTTTGTGAGCATCGTTGTCCAGGGCCACATCACGACGCTGCTCATTGAGATGCTCAAGGTATACTAACCATTATTCAAGTGGAGAAGTATCTGGTAATAATTGTACTACCAAATTTAGGGACAGGATCTGACATTCGATAGGCAAGACTACTTCCAACCCATATATGAGTTGAAAAGGTGAGAAACTAGTTGCAGTCTTAACAGATGTTCAGTAGGGCCATAATGTCGAGTATAACATCAAATGCCAATTTGACTTGGTTGAGTTGATCGTTCACTGTAGAATGGTCTTAAGAGTTTTGTTTACAGCTTCCACCTAACCATTTGCTTGGGGGTAGTAGGGTGAGGAATGTTCTTTCCGTAACCAAAGATTTGATGTTAACTTGGTCATCATATGGTTCTAAAAGTGACTGCCATGGTCAATGACAATCTCCCTCGGGATGCTAAACCTTTCTATTATCTGATTGAATAAAAAGAGAGCTACAGTCTCTCCATCATATTTAAACATTGGCATAGCTTCAACCCACTTTGTAAAGTAGTCTACAGCTACGATGATATAGTGGTGCCCCCTTGCTGAAGGAGGGTTGCATGTAGTGTAATCAATCCCCTACTTGGTGAAGGGACCAACTGTGATGACATGAAACATGGGAGTGGGATGTGCCCTCACCTTCCAAGAGAATATTTGGCATGGGTGGCACTTTTTGATCGATTCGATACAATCTTTGATAAGTGTCAGCTACAAGTAACTTTCTCATAGAATCTTTTGGGTTGTTGCCAACCCAGAAAAATGACCGCCACAAGCTCTGGTATGGAAATTGTTAAGCACGATAACTGCTTCTTCCTGAGTGAGACATCGGCGTAGGATGCAGTCTACACCTCTCCAATACAATGTATCATCGAGTATGAGATAATTCTTAGCCTGATGGAATATGCGTCGACGCTCATCACAAGAAGCAATGGTGGGGAAATTCAAAGTATGGATATAGATAAGTATATCTCCATAGCAGGGATCCAAAGCAGTGATCAAAAACATATCTCCTCTGATAGGCGACTCTTCGAGCATAAGATCACCTGACTGAACTAGAAGTTTTGAAATAAGTTCTGCGAAGACTAGTGACTTTTTGGATTTTTCTAAAATGAAATCTAAGTCAAACTCCTGGAGAATGACCATCCATCTACTGATCTTTCTGCCTATTACCCATTGTGTCAACATGTACTGAAATGGATTCACGACAACAATGACGATGGTCTTGCAAAACATAACATAATGACAGAATCGTTGAACAACATGGACTACTGCCAATGCAAGTTTTTCGATATGAGAATAATTGAGTTCCAGTCCTACGAGGCCTTAGCTGAGGTAATAGATGACATTTTATGAGAACAAGTCATCTTCCTGAACTAAGACCATTCCAATGGTTGAATCTGCTGCAGCCAGATATAATAAAACTCCTTGTTATAGTTAGGTGGCTAGAGCAGAGGGGCAGTTGTGAGGGCGTGTTTCAATGTGGTGAAAGAGAATTGAGTAGCATCATCCCAATAAAAGGGAATGTCTTTTTTGAGTAAGCGCATAAAGCCCTTGGTGATCTTGGCATAGTTAGCGATGAAGTGTCTTAGAAAATTTGCCTTTCCCTATAGACTTTGAAGTTGAAGGATTGTGCGTGGGGGTGGCAACTGAATTATTGCCTCAACCTTGAGAGGATCAACCATGATCCCTGTTGTTGACACTATGAAACCTAACAAACATCTCGAAGTTACACAAAAGCTGCACTTGTTTGGATTCAAGCGAATCTGAAAGTAGAGACAATGCTCAAAGATAAGTCGAAGGTGTGTGGGATGATCCATTCTCTTGTGAGATCGAGATGATAAATCATCTAAATAGGCCTCAACTATATGCTTGAGGTCATGGAAAGCAAAAGACATGGCCCCCTGAAAGGTGGCTCCAACATTTTTGAGACCAAAAGGCATATTAAGATATGCGAATGTACCCCATGGATAGATGAATGTTGTTTTGTGTTGGTCTTTGGGTTTGATTTGTATTTGGTTATATCTCGAAAAACCATCCATGAAAGAGAAGGCTTCACAACCCACACATTCATCAATTATCTGGTCGATGAATGATGTGGGAAAATTATCTTTGGGACAGGCCTTGTTCAAATCATGGAAGTCTGTACATACACGAATTGTTCCTTGTTTTTTATTGATCAACATGGGGTTTGACACCCATTGGGTCAAATGGATAGGATAGATAAAATCGGATTTTAGTAGTTTCTCAACCTCAACCTTAATGGCTACTTCTTTCTTGGGGTTAACTGGATGAATCTTCTGCCGGACGGGCTTGTCTTCTAGATACATTGTGATTTCATGTTCAACTATTTTTGGATCGATGCCTGGCATTTCCTCATAAGAACAGGCAAAAACGTCGTAGAATTCTTTAAAAATATCTGTGTAGATTTGAATCTCTCTGGGGGAGCAGTAAGCTCCGACGAAAACATTCTCCACAATGCCAGGGTTTCGGGAGATATTGATTGGTAAGGTTTCAGTGATAGTTTCTATATTACCCTCAGCATAAACCTCATGTGTAGCTAAGGGATTAATAGGACAAGACCGATCTCCCATGATAGTCAAGGTGAATTCTCTGGCTTCGATTCTGCTTAATTCTAGGAGGAAGTATGATCTGTGATGAATATCTTCCCAGGGTTTTTTCAGACTAGTCATTTCTTCAATTATAGCTTCACCAGAGGGCAAGCCTAAGTTTAATGAATCGGTGTCAGCGAGAGAACTCTGAGCCTAGATAGGCTCTAGAAGTGGATCGAACTCTTGTGCAGAAGTTGGATCAGTGTTTTCTAAAGCTTGTTGGAATAAAGAGTATGCTACTTCAACTACGGACAGGGGCATGGACATGCCTAGGTGCTCTGTCCCATCCATCGTGGTCGATGGGGAAGGAATTATCCACTGATAGTTGAAGCAAGTCATGTGGAACGAAAAAAATTGAAAAATCTCAACCCTATGGTGACTGGATATGAACTTGATATCGCCTTGAGGGGGTAGGTAATCGAAGGTACCCATCAAAGATGGGCACAAGCCAACCCCTACATTGACCACACCTGATTGAGGATTATCAATCATCGGGACCGTGGATGCCCCCAATGAAGGGTCAGGTCTGGAGAAAGACAATTGATCGATGGTCACAATCCGACCCTCATGTGGAAACAACAAGACCCAGAAAATTGTAGCAACCACAACTTGCATGGCACAAGTCTAAATCCTCCCTAACAAGAGGTTATAGTCAAGTGGTCCATTGACTACCTCCACCTTGACACACACGGTCTTCCCTCCTAACTACATTTGGAAAGAGGGAATGATACCATGTGTTCAGAACAAATGACCGTCGAAAGAAGTAAGAAGAGTAGGTGACGGAGAAAAAATAGGTTGGCCAATGGATTTCCAACATGCCAATGACATAATGCATGTCGAGGTGCCCTCATCAACCACCATGCGGAAGATATTCTGAGTAAATGTTTTTGTGGGATAAGCCACTACTATATGAAATGCTATGTGGTAAGGCAGACGAGGTTTTAATTCTGTTGTATCCAACATGATTGTACCCAGATTACAAGTCTCGGTATATCCTAAAGTGGTTAGAAAGGATTTCCTCTGGGAAGGGTAGCTTTGGAGGACCTCCAAAGTGGACATCGCACAATGGGTTTGTGATAAATCCTCCACCACAGAATAGTTCTGGGAGGCCCTTGCATTTGGTTTGTGAGAATATTTTTTGAATTCACTTTTGGGGATGCGTGTCATTGTTTCGCCCAACATCTTCTCAACCTATAGAGGAAGAGATGGGAGTTAGGCTTCTTTTCCCTTCTCAGAAGTACTTGGTTTACTATAGTCATGCACTCTAGTCAATATGAAAGAATCACCCTTCACCATATATACATTTGCGGATGCGGGGTTATTCGACGATAGAGAGGGTCCTTGGTTGCCCCCTTCCATGCTTGCAGAGGCTTGGGTTAGAGTTTTCCCATGTTGAAATGGATTGGTTAACACAGTAGGTTGTTGCTGTGTCACAAAATTTTCGACTTCTACAAGACGAGGACATAAATGGGTCAGGTGGTATTCTGCACATAAGTTGCATGGACACCTCGCCTTATGTTTCTCAGTGTTATCCCTGCCAACATTATCGGTAGGTTTTTTATCCCCCTTACCCTTATTTCATTTTTTTTTCTTTCCTTCAGGCTACTGGGTGGCCTTTGGATTAGTCAATTGCACTATGTTTATATCTGATGTTTTGGTAGGGGGAGCAGCCAAAGCGGTGGTTTGGTTGGCCACTGTGTGTTGTATAGACAACTGTTGGAACTTCTTCATCAATTGCTCAGCAGGATTTGTTTGTGTTGAACCAACAATACCATTGGCATGTGGTCCAACTCTCTATCTGGTTTTATCAAGTATTGAGCGTGGTGCATCTGGAAAGATCTCGTATAATAAATTGGACTGAGAATAGATTAGCTCAAGTTGTTGAGCTCTCATGATGGCATATTCTTCGGAAAATACTCTCGACGTTGTGACATCTTTGGATAACTGTGGGACCAAAGACTTAAGGAACCACTCGAGTAGGAATGCTAGTGGGACTGGTACCTTAATTAAACTCTTTCAATGTCTCCATTCTCGGATGTGATCAAAGATATGGTCTGCTTTTGTCTGTGAAAAATTGGCCAACAATTCTGTGCCAGCATCGTATCTCATAGGTAACTGGAAATGGTTTAGGAAAGCCATCGCCAATTCGCTGAAGGAAGAGTATATTGAGCAATCGAACTCAATGTACCATTTCATGGCACTCCCAATGAGAGTACGTTGAAACAATTGCAACTGTACAGAGTTGTCTTTCAATGAGTTAGATGAGAACCAAAGATGGAAGGTAGTCACATGATCTCCTAGATATTCGTTAGGCTTGGCTTCAAACTTTGGGATGTCTGAAGAAAATTTCATCAGCATAGGAGGCCAACACAGATCATGATAGATAGGGTCATTCAACAACCTTGTCAAGTCTAGCAAATGCAAAGTTGCTAGGAAAGATAGTTTGGGTTATTGGTGATAACCTAGGAAAAAAGGACCTGGAGTTTGACTGGCACTAGGTTGCCAAGAAAAGTTTAGCTGCTGGCCCGGATTCCAGTAAAAACCATGGCCATGGCCAGCGTATGGATTTTGTGTGTACGGAGACATCATCATATGATTTCCAAAATAGGACATAGATGGATGGGCATGCATTACATTCGAAGGACTTTGGGAAGGGTTGCCCCATGTAGGTCCCATGGGGATAGGCATAGTACTTTGTCTAGGGTTCCATTGATTGTGAAAAGAATTACCCCAGATTAACATTCTTGACAAGGGAACGGATCCCTACCAAGAATTCCAAGGCCCTAATGCAGAAGAAGTTCCTGGGTGTGCCCCCTATGCAGGAATAGTACCCTGCATAGGAATAGGTTGTCTAAAACCGAGGTTGCCCCCAGTTGGGAAAGTAGCTGACGAGAAGGCATTGTTACCAAATGCACTGAACAAATAAAATGGTGTTGAACCTACCAACATATTATGCGAAGGTGGTCCTTGACTCCCCTCTTCAAGTAAACTATGGTGTACAGGTGGCCCGGTGGATTGTTGATGCATGCCACCAAATGAAGGGGATGAAGGAGGTATATGACCTCCCCCATAAGAGAAAGTATTAAAAGGAGCAGGAGTGCCCCCCATGTGTCCTTGCAGAGGAGCGTTAGATCTCCCTACCCCCAGACCTGAATTCTGTGAAGTGGAGTAGGAAAGTACAAGACTTGTACCTGAACTAGGCATCTCGTATGAGAATGGAGGACCTGTCACACTTGGTGTGAAAGGGGTTGTGGCCACTGCCAGAGATGGGATCGGACCACTATGTGATGTAGAGGCAGTCGAGAGCATGGTGGCTCGAATTAGTGATGGTGGGTTAGGAGGTGGAAACTCTCTTGTGGTGACAATCGTAGTGGGAATTGAAGAATTCCCAGAAGGAGTAACAACATTTGTTTCCATTGATGCGTGCGACACTGTCTCACACTCATAAGGATGAATCGATACGATGTTGGGTGCCGAAAGATCAGTGGTGGAGGTTTCAACCAGACCAAAAGCTTTCGCTCTAAGGTCTAAAATGGTCGATTCCTATGGATGTTGGTCGGGCACAATTTCTTGTGACCCAGTCGCTTCAAAAGACCCTTGTTGGTCTATCTTTCGCCTCAGTGGTGGTGGGGGTGGCTCCAGTGTAACCAACGGCAGGCCAAGAAGATTTCATGACAAGTGGAGCTTGTGATCCTCCACTATGTGAGAAGATCAAAGACACTCTAGGGCGTTCTAGTCGTTCAAAAACAACACACACTAAAAGAGTCCCTATAAGATAAGATAGGCAAACACTAAATTAATTGGAAGAACAGTTACAACAACCAACACTAGAGAAACTTACCGGTGCAAGTGCAACTTGAACTTGGAAGAACCCTCTAGGTATAATATGAAAAGTGTGGCCTGATGTCTGTCCTAGGTACCATGGTATACCCCCGTAGTCACCTATGTATGTCCCTAAAAAAGATAGGCAACTAGGTTGCTAGTGCATGAACAATGACCAGGTGGGTACAGTCGAAAGTCGGGTAGACCACAATGAGCAGGGTATCGAGCCCGAAACCCATCAAGGGTATCAAGAGAAAGTGGTCTAGAAGAAAACTGAGGACCTTGAATGGATTCGAGACCCATGAAGCTCCATGGCAAATGCAATCGACGAAATCCTAAGAGAAGCCCTCTATATGTGTTCTCCACTATGATTGGTCCAACTTTGGAGGGGTTATCTCCGCTACCTTTCTGCATGAAACCTTGTGTTTATCCCCTGTGTTAGAGGGGGGTCCCGAATAAATTTCACGATACTGGACTTGGACACTCCCTAACTCAGACTATAATGTTTTATTTTAATTGCCTTGAAGAGTTTCCTCTCCAACCTAATCCAAGGCCCTAATCCTGAACTAGTTGGTTAACCCTATAAACATAAAAGTCTAATGAATTTTAGATTTAGTGTTAATTTTATGGTTTGTATTATGTCAAAGGGTATGAAAGTGAAACTAGTGATGTTTGAAAGATGAAAGTAAAAATGAACAGAAAGCTAGAAGCAAAAACCTTCACTTAACACAAATTTTCAACAACTTTTCAATTTTTTTTTTTGTTTAAAAAAAACAATTCTAAGATCTTTTGAACAACAAACTCAAACCAGGATTTCACTCGACTATGAGCTACTTACGATCTAATTAAACTATCAAGAAATTATGAAAGCAAATACTTTTCCCTAGTTACTAATGCAAAACAACACTTTTCAACCAAACAAAGAAATGAAAGATTTTTTTTTATTTGAATTCTCACAAAGCAAAAAGGAAAAATATCAACAAGTCAAAAAACCAAGAAAAACTTATGGCCTAATCGCATATCACAAAGAATCACTTCAATAAATCACACACTAGCAACTTAAAAAAGGACTCTCACACTTGTCTAAAAAACCTAAAGAAAATTTTGATGAAAAATTTTAAATGAAAAAAGGAAATCTATGGTTGAGATCAAACCTAAGCTACTGACTGCTAGGAAAGAGATTCAAAAACCTGAGAGGCATAACTCTTGTCAAGGGAAAGGATGACTGCCTCACCCTCAAAAAAATCTATCCTGAACAAGCACACTACTAACAATTCAACAGAAAACGTGTGCACGCGAGCTGTGTAGAGCCAGAGGGCATGTACACGCGTGCTGGCCTTATATAGGCTGTGTGTATCTTTCAAACTCTAAAACAAATAAAAATAGATGATCCAAACCAGGAAGAGACCACTGATATTGAGAACCAGGATCTCTTAAAGGATTAAACACTTTCTTTAATAGAAAAAATAAAACCCTATAAGGAAAAAATTCATAAAACAAACCAATCTGAGATGAACCCTAGGCTATAGAATGCAAACAACCAAGACTAGAAAGAGTTTTAGAAAACCCCTAAGTATGAATAATTTGACAGGGAAGAGGATGACTGCCTCAAAAATTTGCTAGAATCATACACACTACTATTACTTATTCAGCTAGCGTTTACACACGGGCTGTAAGAAAGTAGGGCACAGGAACACGCGTGTAGACCTTATGCAGGCTGCGTGTACCTCTGTGGGTCTCGAAAAAACACAGTCAAGCAAGGAAACAAAGATAGTTGGTATGGAAGACTAGAACCTCTGCTAGCTCAGACTTTGCAGAAACTTCAAAAAACAGGAAAGAAAACCAGTCTTTTAAAAATACCCAAAAATATTCCTAGGAACCCTAGAGACTTCCCCAGTATGGTTTCCAATACTGTTGTGGTGGGAAATCCCCCTACAGACTATCATTTAGGGTTATATTATGAATGTATATAAGATCGAAAGAATCCTACTTTCTACCTTCATCCTAGACCTAATCCCCATTACCTTTAAGCAAATACATGGTTAAACGAACATACCTTGTTCCAGACGTTCAATGTTGATCCTTCTTCATGGTTGATCGCTTGTTGGCAGCTATCCTCTCAAGACTGACCTGCGTACAAAACAAACAACAAACTCTACATGAATTTGTTCTACAGATTAATGGGTTAGAGATTCAAACATATATTCACTAAACTATGAATAAATCATATAGTGGGGTGGGAAAAGCATTTCTTTATTATTAAGTTTAATGAATCAACTTACAATGTCGAGGCTGGCCACTGCTCTGCGAACTTGATCTTCGGATCCTCTTCAAATGTCCTCCAACTTATTTTCTTTGTATCTCTCTTTGCACAAGGATGGATAAAGGGTTGGGACAATGGGAATACGCAATTGGGTAGAGTTTCTTTTACTCTTATTCTCCTCTTCCAATTGGGACCCCTAACCCTTCTTTTATAGGCTAGAATAAGCTAGGTATTTGGACGAACCCTCAGCCATGCATGGCCGAGAGTTTCAGTTAACTCACCCAAAGCTGTGTGTTCTATCGACAACTTTCCTTTTTTCATTCTTTTGTAAGTACACGCGGGCTAATTTGGGTCAGCTAGTGTGTACACGCATGCAATAATGGAGTAGGGCATGTGGGCCCTTATAAAAGAGGTTTTTTAAAGAGTTGTTCAACAACGCTTTGGCAAACAAGGGATCTGAGATGGCCTGATGCCAGATAAGCATGTATGGTGAAAATTAGGGTTATAACAACCATCAACATGTGTTCCATATCTCTATTTGGTCTTGTCAAGTATCGACCACGGTGCATCTGGAAAAACTTCCTAAAGTAAACCAGACTGGGAGTAAATCAAATCTAGTTATTGAGCTCTCATTATCTCTTCTTCTTCTTAAAAGACCCCCGATGTTGTGACGTCTTTAGATAACTGTGGTACTAAAGACTTAAGGAACCACTCAAGAAGGAATGCTAGTGGGACTGGTACTTTTATCAAACTCTTTCAGCATCTCCATTCTCGAATATGATCTGAGATATAGTCTACCTTTGTCTGCTCAAAGTTGGCTGACAATCCGGTGACGATGTCGTATCTCACAGGTAATTGGAAATGGTTTAAGAAACCCATTTCCAATTCATCAAAGGAAGAGTATCTCGAGCATTCGTGCTCAATGTACCATTTCACAACACTCCCAATGAGAGTGCATTGAAACAAATGCAACTGTACGGAGTCGTCTCTCAATGAGTTGGACAAGCACCAAAGATGGAAGGTAGTCACATGATATCCTGGATCTTCATTAGGCTTAGATTCAAAATTTGGAATGTTCAAAGGAATCTTGGTTGGCATGGGAGGCCAACACGGATTGTGAAAGATGGGGTCGTTTAATAACCTTGTCAAGTCTAACAAGTGTAGAGTTGCCATAAACGGTAATTTGGTTTTTTGATTATAACCAAGGAAAAAGGAGCCTGGAGTTTGGATGGCACTAAGTTGATAGGAAAATTTAGGTTGTAGGCCATTGTTTTGGTAAAAACCATGGTTTTGACCAGTGTACAAATTATGTGCTTGTTGAGACATCATCAGCTGACTGCCATAATAGGACGTGGTGGGTTGGGCTTGCATTGCATCATGAGGATTTTGGGAAGGGTTTCCCCCTACCAATCTAAAAGGCATAGGTCCTGAGCCTTGCCCGAGGTTCTATTGGCTATGGAAATGGATTCCCCTAATCAGCATCCCTGGTGAGGGAAAAGATCCTTACCACAGATTTCAAGGTCCTTGTGAGGAAGGAATTCCTGAGTTTTCCCCCTGTGTAGGAATAGTACCCTGCACAGGATTTTTTTTTCCATAACTGGGGTTTCCCCCGACCAAGACGGAAACTGACAAGAATGCGTTGTTACCAAATTCACTAAACAAAGAGAATGGTGTCAAACTACTGAACTACTATAGGAAGGGATTCCTTGACTACCTTCTCCAAACGAGAAATAGTTTTCATTCGGCCTGACGGAGTGTTGGTTAGAACCACCAAGCGAAGGGGATGAAGGAGGAATATGACCCCCTCCATAAGGGAAAGCATTAGAGGGAGTTGAGATGCCCCCCATGGATCCTTGCAGAGAAGCATTTGAGCTCCCTGTCCCTAGACCTAAAGTCTATAGAGTGCAGTAGGAAAGGATAGAGTTCGTATCAAAGCTAGGCATATTGTATGAGAATGGAGGGCTTGTCACACTCTGGGTGGAAGAAGTAGTGATCTCTGTCATAAACGGAATCGGACCATTGCCTGAGGTAGAGGCGGTCGAGACCATAGTGGTTTGGACTGACGACAGTTGGTTAGAAGGTGGAAAACCCCCTGTAGTGATATCCATAGAGGGAATATGAGGATTCCCTAAAGAAGTAGTAACATTTGTCTCCATCGCTACTTGTGACACTACCTGATGCTCATAAGGTTTAACCTATACGATGATGGGCACTGATAGATTGGTGATTGGAGGGTTATATGGACCAAGAGCTTCCACTTTGAGGTCAAAAATGGTTGGTTCCTCTAGAATCAAATGTTCTCCCCTCGAAGATGGGTTGGGCTCAGTTTCCTATGGCCTGATCACCTCAAAATACCCTTGTTGGTCTATTCTTCACCTTAGTGGTGGCGGGGGTGGATCCAGATTAACCAACGGTAGGCTAAGAAGCCTTCACAACCAGTGGAGCTCTTGATCCTCCATACCTATGACCATTAATGATGTAAACCTATCTGTTTCCTTCAGAGGGGTCAGTGGCCTAAGTTCCTAAAGAAAGAAGAGAGAAGAACTTTTCCTGAGAAAAGAAGTTGCATTCTCCTTTGTAAAAACCCTATTAGAGAGGATGTTCATAGATTTCTATATAGGCAGGGTGTGAGAATGCCTGATTTTCATAGGCTACACCATAGCTAGGTCATGAAGTGTTCACAGGTTTCTATATAGGCAAGGTACAAAAATGCTCATACATGGGAAAAACAAGCATCTTCACGATGCTTCTAGAAGGAGAAACTTCCATGGTGAGGTGGCTTCCGAATGGTTTGGATCTTACTCACTTTCATGATTTGGTGGGATCATCCTAACCTCCTCACCTTATCCTCTTCAGATTATAAAAGGAGAGGATCTCTCATGGAGAAGGTTAGCTTTGGAGTTTGGAGTTTTTTGGATTAGCTTGGATTGGATTGAGCTTTGGAGATTGTTAGCTTGGCTAGATGAGCCATTTTTTCAAGATAGATTGTGAATATTATTAGATCTATGCTCTCATAATTCTTGGAGTGGAAGTGTGTGGGAAAGGAAGGATAGTTGGAAGGGACCTTACGACATCAAGGCCATGTTTGTAATCTCTCTTTTACATTTAATATGATACATTGTGTTTTACTGTATGATTCCTTGATCACATACGTAGGTTTATATTGAGTTTATGCTATTACTATCACTTTGGTTGGTTATGTTATTTTAGAGGTTCATCATTATATGAGAGTTGGAACAGAGATAGGATGGTGATGGTGAGAGGAAGAGACATTTAAATGGTATGTCACCTATCCCTCTTTAGTTAGTAAATTCAATATCTAAAACTTAAGGAAAGCATCATGTTCTAGTGTGTTTTGTTATAGATCTAGGTGGATCTAGGGAGATCGGTTAGTGTCCACACCTACCGATTTATACAATAACATCCATGGTGTGAGAAGATCAAATGAAACACTAGGGATTTCTATTTAACTTTAAAAACCAACACACACTAGAAAAATCTCCTATGAGATAAGACAAGCAGATCACTAGCTAGTTGGAAGAACAATTACACCAACCATCATTAGAGAAACTTATCGGTGCAAGTGCAACTTGAATATGGAAGAACCCTCTGGGTATAATCTACAAAGAATGGTCCGATTTCTTCCTTATGTACCATGGTATACCCCTGTAGTCACCTGTGTAAGTCACTAAGATAAAGTCAACTAGGTTTTCATCGCACGAACAGTCACCAAGTGGGTACAGTCAACAGTTGGGTGGACCGCAATGAGTAGAGTATCAAGCCTGAAACCTATCAAGGGTATCGAAAGCAAGTGTTATGAAAGACGACTGAGGACCTCGAATGGATTCGAGACTCATGAAGCTCCGTGGCAAATGCGATCAAAGGAATCCCAAGATAAGCCTTCTATATGTGTTCCCCACTATGCTTGGTCCGACTTTGGAGGGGTTATCTCTGCTACCTTTCCACATGTGACCTCATGTTTATCCCTTGTGTTAGAGGGCGGTCCTCGATAACTTTCACAGTTATTAGAATTTCAAGCACTCCCTAGAATAGACTCTTATGTTTGTTTTGTAGCCTTGAAGAGTTTCCTCTCCAATCCTAAATCAAGGCTCTAGCCTAGACTAAATTGATGGACCATACAAACACAAAGTCTAATAAATTTTAATTAAGAGTTAATTTTAGTGGTTGTCTTAATTCAAAAGGAACGGAAGTGAAACTAGTGATGTTATTTAAGAGATGAAAGGGAAGAGCATAAGATGAAACTAAAAACAAACTACTTCTTCTTCACAAATAAAGATTTGCCAATTTAAACTCTTTAACCAACTTTTTCGTAACTACTTTTCTCAGATCTTTGAAAATAAAAACTTAAAACAAGATTTCACTCGACTATGAGCTACTTAATTTCCTATGCATTCAAATAAAGAAATTAAGAAAAATTTCTTTTTCCTTGGTAAATAAAGAAACTAACCTGAACTGCTTTTACCAAGCAAAGAAAATATATATATATATTTTTATTGTTTTATGCTTCAAAACAAGAAATTTGAAAATGAAATATTTTCTCTTCTTCTAAAGAAAAAAAGGGAAAAATGATGACAAGTCAAGACCAAGAAATGACTTCAGGCCCAATCATAGATCACAGAGAGTCACTGACAATACCAAACAGGAAAATCATAACGAACTCACACACTTGCCTAAAAACCCTAATAAAGAAAACACAAGAAATATTTGATAAAAAGAAATCTATGCTGAGGTCAGACCTAGGCTACAGACTGCTACAACAGAGACCAAGGATAGATCAAGAAAACCCCTGAGAAGTGTGACTTATGACAGGGAAGAGGATGACTGCCTCTTCTTTAAAAAAAAAAAAATCTCAACATAGGCACGCTACTGACACTTCAACATCCTGCGTATGTACATGGGTTGTCCAAAGACAGGGTGTGTATGCACATGTGCAGACACACTATAGGCCGCGTACACCTCTATAAATTCTCAAAAATATGAAAACCAACAATCAAGCAAAGGCAGGGAGTATTGGTATGGAAGACCAGAATCCCTTAAAGACACAAAATCTTAGAGAAACTCAAAAAACAATAAATAGAATGATTCAAAACACCCAAAAGAATATCCCCAAAAACACCTATAGGTTTCCCCAGTATGGTTGCCAGTTATTCTATACCCCTCTATGGACTACATGAGGGTTCTAAAGTGTAGGAAGAGATAACCATCTAAAGTCTCCTACTTTTTAACAACTATCCGGTCATTACCCCACAATCATACATAAAAGACAATGTGTAGGGATCCGGTAGGCATACCTTAAACTCTGCATTCGGTGTCGATCCCTTTGCACTTTGTTGCTTCTTGACTGTAGATCTCCTCCCAAGGCCAATCTGCATTCAACAAAATACAAACAAGAAACTACCAACATGCATTCTATATAAGTATTAGTGGGTTAGACATCATAACAAAAATGTAAAAAAATCATAAAGATTTAAGACATCATTTGGCGAGACGAAAAAAGTATTTCTTTATATTAATATCAAAAAGATCGTTTACAAAATTAGACCAAAAAATTCTCCTCAAACTTGGTCCCGGGCTCCTCTTCACCATGCACCAACTACTTCCACATATTCTTCTCCTCTTCAATTCTCCCTAGGGCAATGGAAAAGGACTGCAATGGAGGAAAAAGGAATTCTGGCTCAAACTCACAATGTGGTTGCAAAATATTGGGTCAAAGAGGGAATACTAAAGTGGGAAAAGTTTCTATTTTCTTGTTCTTCTCCTTGGAATGGGACTCCAAACCCTTATTTTATAGGCCAAAAGAGATAGTAACGTTTGGCGTGACGGGCTATGGGCAGTCAACTGGTTAGGTAACAACCTGAAAACCCGTATTCCTTTGCAATTTTCATTTTTCGCACTTTTTTGTGAGTGTACACGGGCTGTAGTGGTGCAACAAGCGTGTGTACATGGTAAGTAGTGGTGTAGGGTATGTACACCTTCAAAACAATGGTTTTTAGAAGATATGTTCAGTGATGGCTTGACAAAGATAGCAAGTAAGATGGCATGATGCCAGGTATGCATTTATGGTGCAATTTAGGGTTATAACAATGTTGTCAGGTATGGAGGGTCTATATTTTACTTCTACATCATACCTGAGCTTAGGTGGTTGGGGGATTCTAAAATTGCTTGCTGATATAGCCAAAGAGTCAACCATGACATTCTCTTCCCTGGGAACAAATGAAATGTTGAAAGCCGAGAAAAAAATGTCAATGTGGTCCCATACTTCATTTCTATATGATTTCAGCCGAGGGTTCTTAGCCTGATAAATATTCCTGATCTACTAGACAATCAACTCAACATCTCCAAACACGGATATCTCTTCAATCCCCATGTCCTTTGCAGCCCTCAAACCTAAAACAAGAGCTTCATATTCTGGCACATTATTGGTAGTTTCAAATTCTAATTTGTAGGAAAGAGATATAGTTTCCTAAGCAGGGGAAACAAGGACTACTCCAGCACCAACACCTTCTCTACAAGAGGCTCCATCAAATAAAATTTTCCACACAGAGGTAATCATAGTAGAATCTTCACAGAGAGTAATTGAATTTCTTATCTCAAGAGGGGGCTCAGGTGCATCAGTGAGCTATAATAAGCTGGATCCCAAATCAGTGTCAAGTGAAAATATAAGTTGGTTGGTGGGATCTACTTCATCGCTGATAATGCAGGCCAACTGAGCTTCTTTATATATTCTTCTATGATCCCCTCCAAACACAAGAATGGTAGCATATGTGAGGTCCATCTGCAATGTTCCCCCAAGTCTTTTTATCCAAGATTTGACAATAGCATGCCAAACTTGGGAGGGACATCAACCACCATGATATCCATGACCACACTTTTCATGGGTAGCTGAAACAAGGTCACAACAAAATATTTGATGACCCAAAGACATTGCAATTTCCTGGAGTTAAAGGAATACAAGTCATGGTATGCTTTTGTGATTCTAGACCTAATTCTTCCATGATAGTTTTGAGCATGAGGTTATGAGAGGCCCCTTAATCCATCAGACAGTTATGCAGTACATTTTCATGTATGTTTATTGATCTGTAGAAGGGAGGGGATGAATCGTCTCTATATTCTACCATGGGACCTAGGATAATTGTTGGCTTCTCGTCTTGCAAATTGATTGATTCCGAGGGATGATTCAAAGGTTTGGGAAACAACAATTTAGATAGGGATATATTAAATTCTTCATTCTTGAATGGCTCTGAAAGGGGTACCGAGATCCTAATATTTTGAATTTCATGCTCAAAGTTAAAATAGGAGGGGAGCTTCATAATTTATTTTTCCACTGGAATAGGACCTTTGACCATTGGTGGGGGGTTTTGCATTTTATTTCCCCTATTGTTGCTTGCCGCGTCGTTGGCAAGCTTGTCTACTCTGGGAGGCTAATCATGGATGTCAGACTTCCCATATTTCTTC
This sequence comes from Picea glauca, assembly GCA_000966675.3. Lineage (NCBI taxonomy): Eukaryota > Viridiplantae > Streptophyta > Pinopsida > Pinales > Pinaceae > Picea > Picea glauca. Next base: position 265,431 of record JZKD02S0303805.1, on the reverse strand, counting down.
TTAGACCCAAGGTTGTATCTATTCAGGCTGTCCCTGGCCTTATTCCCCTTGCTCATCTCATTTAATCGAATGTACATGAGAGACTCCTCGTATGTTCATTGAGTTAAGTGAGGAGAAGGATATGCATCTTCGAGACAGTGAATTTCTAGGTCAAGGTCCTCTTCCTCTCCACCATCATCTACAATAATGTTTTTTTGAAGAGGGGTTTGGATTTTTGATCATCCCTATCTCTATTTTGATGATCTCTTTGCATAATCTGGGGAGCATGGTTATTCGACCTCCTGAAGTTGCCTTTGTTATCAACATTTTGAGGATTTTTGTATGTTTAGTTTCCCTCGAATTCCAACCTTTCCATTCTGGATGAAAGTGATTTTAGTAACTTGGTTACTTCATCCATTTGAGGGGGGAGGGTAGAGGAACTGGAGGTTGAGTCTTCATCTCTTCCCCTTCCTCTCTCTTTATCAGTCTTATTCCTGAGTCAGTCAATTGCCAATATGTTAGATTCTACTTCCAAGGCTGCATCTTGCATATGAGCCAAGGAGGTAGCTCTTGTATTTCTTAATAGGAGGCAAAAGTTAGGATCAAAAGCACTTGCATATGTGATTTTGGCAGAGGCCTCTATAGGATTTATCTTAGCAGGGATCTTATTGTACATTTTGTTGAATCTTTTGGAGAAGTCAAAGACAAACTCTCCCTATTTTCTTTTTAGGGACCCAAACTTTGTGATATAATACATGAAGTCCTTTTTATTCCCCCATTGTCTCAAGAAGAAATCATCTAGAGATTCAATCCCAATAATGGCTCCAGGAGCTAGGGCTTTGAACCACTTTATGGCTTCTCCATCAAGGCCATGGACAAAAATCCTCTTTCATACATCTTCATCTACTATGACGTAGTTATCAACATAACTATAGAAAGATGCAAGGTGTTTTTATGCAGTTATATATCCCTCTCCTGTAAACTTAGGAAGTTGCTTAAGGTAGCCACCAGCTGGTAGGGAATTAATAGGCTGAGGCAGAACGAGAGGGGCATATCCGGTAGATACTATGGCATCCATTCTATTTCTATGGGGATTAACACCCGCGATTGGGATGTGAACTAGAGGAGAACTAGGTGGGGATGGAGTTCGAGCAGGGGAGATTGAAGGTGTGTTTCTGAGAACAAAAGAAAACAATGGAGGACATGGGGGAGTAGAGGTTTCCCTCTCTAAAAACACAACAAATTTAATAAGAGGAGGATTAGTGAATCTTGGAGAGGGGAAATCAGCAGAAAAAATCCCAAAATTTAAAATTCTAGAAACTCCAACAGAAGGTGTAACAAGAAAATGAGAAATAACTATTGGAGTTTCTATAGGAAGATTGTGAAAATTATCAAAAATACCTATTTCAGCAAATGAAGTACCTTCTTGAAGGGTCTTTCTTCTTCTGACAATTTTCTCTTGGTTGGCTTTAGGAGTCGCTAGAGGAAACTATGGAGTAGATCTCATGTGTCGGCCTCTAGAAGCCACAACTGAAACAATGGAGTCTCCTTAATGGAGTCCATACTTTCCATTTATGTGATGAAATGAGGTTTCAAATACCCTACCCATTTTCATTAACTACATTCACTGGGATCAGGACGAATACTGACAACCATGAATGTTCCAGGTGAGCTCACAATTCCTTTGTCACATGCAACCACAGGCCTTGACCTTGTGCGTATCCCTCTAAAAACTCAAGATTTCGCATTTCGGGAGTTTTCACTCCTCTGGATTTCAAATATTCCCATGCTTTCTCTCGAAAAATGACCCATTTGGATCAATGGTCAGATTTTCCTTGAATTTGATGGTCGTGATCATCTCCTTGAATAACCTCAGTCGCCCATCACTCGATTAGGAGCCTATCCTTTATTTAACCCAGCCTCTATATGACCCTGGGAAGTGACTGTGAGCCTGATTCTCGGGTGCGTTGCGATTTCACGTTTCACAAAATCATGTTGTGCTCTATGCTCAAACCCCCAAGTTGCAAAATCATGATCACTTGGATCAGGCAACATGTGTCTCTTTACATTGGATGACCCATATTGTATCTATGTTTCAGGACTTCAGGCCATCGAAAATTCTCACCCCAACTTTCCAGAAATACTTTCTCTGCAATTAAAATATTGCACCACTTGCCCCTCTATAATGAATGGCCTCGATTATTTCGTGACTTCTCATTTCATGAGTCTTCACAACTCAGACCTTTGACTTCTCCATCTCACGAGTCACTGAAATGTTGATCTTGCACCCCGCATCCTTCTTGATACCAACATATGGGATGGCATCATGATTCTGCAACTCTGCCTGATGCTATTCTTCACACAACTGTATGTCTCTGATCCCCCGATGACCATCGATCCACTCCACCTGGTGGATCTCCATCATTGAACACAAATATTTCTCCCTCGCTTGATTTGAATCCATATTTGACCACTCTAAGTGTGTGTTTCGTGTTTACAACTGCGGCCTGCGAACAACTACTTGGATGACTAGCTAAAGGCTTGGGAAAGCAAAAGGATCAATGACATAGGTAAAGAGAGAAGTGCTTGGCTTTAGGGGAAAACAAAAAGTCTTAGGGTTGGTATTTCTCAAGCAAGATGCTAAGGAAAACTAGGTCTATCAAGTAGGTGAAGACAAGCAGTAGAAAACTACAAGCTGAGAGGAAAAATCATGATCGGGTCTGTAAAAGGAGGACAAACAAGTAAAAACACAGACCAAGGTAGAAATCACAAACCCCTAAGGCTCTGACAAGATTATGTGCTAACACCTTGCTTTCTGAACTTGTTGGTGAAACCCTGATAGGATCATATATTCCTCCATTATCACCAGTTTCTTCATCCTATCCTGTACTTATCCTCATTCTGTCATGTTCTTAATCACTGCTAAGTGCAGACTGGGTACCAAAAATTATAATGGAACCATCGCTTCTTGTCCATATACCAATCTGAATGGAATGTGTCCTATCAAATTCTTGAATGTGGTCCTGTAATCCCACAATACTGTTGGTAGTTTTAGGTCCTAATCATCCTTGTTGACATTACATGTCTTCGTCAGTGCATTTTCAAGGATTTTATTAAAGGATTCTATGGTTCCATTCACTTGTGAATGATATGGTGTACTTTTTTGGTGATGGACTTCAAATTCCTCATTCATAACCTTAATAGTGTTGTTAATGAAGTAAGTGCCTTGGTCGCTCATCAAAATTCTTAGGAAACCAAATCTAGTGATGACTTCCTCGAATAGAAAGTGTTTTGTTGTTTCTGTGCTACAATATTTGACTGGTTCTTCTTCCACCGATCTTGTCAGGTATTCTGTCGTGGTGATAATGTACCTTGATCTTGTCCTTTTGGCTAGTGGGTTAATTGGTCCCACAAAATATACTTCCCATTTTTCGAATACCTGCAAAGTTACTTGTGGTTGCAATGGCATCTCATCCCTTATATTACGTTTACCAACCCTCTGACATACATCGCATTGCTGGCAGTACTCTTTCGAGTCTCTGTGAATGGTTGGCCACCATAGTCCTATGCACAATACCTTTTTCATAGTATCTTTTCCTGTGTAATATCCTCCTGCTATTCCCTCATGGGCTTCTGCTAAAATACTTGGTCTTTCATGTTCTATAACATATCTTGTCAAGGTGATATCTATGCCCATTTTTTATAAGTGTCCTGCAATCAGATGATAGTCTGTAGCCCGGACTACCAGGTTTTTCTTCTACGCAATGTTGTATTCCTATGGTGTAGTCCTTGTACTCAAGTACTGGATAATGTCTGTGAAGTATTCATCGACGATCTGAACTAAAAAATAATTGTGTGTCCATAAAATTGCCCTCTAAATTTGTAGGTTCCTCTCCATTCATGACCCCTTAGAGGTGATTAGGTCCTGTGTTCAGCTTCTTTGGCTTGACTATTACATCAAAATCAAATTCTTGAAATAATAGTAACCATTGACATATTCTCCTCCCCAACACTGGCTTGTTGACTACGTACTTAAGTGTTGAGTTATCTGTGAACATCTTAAAATGTTTCCCCAATAAGTAGTGTTTGAACTTCTAAAGCACATAGACCATAGCTAGGCCTTCCCTCTCTGTAGTGTTATAGTTCTGCTCTAATTCTAACATTTTTTGCTTGCAAATTCTATCATATGATCCAATTCTACTGCTCCTGGTTGCACCAAAATAGCTCCAAGTGCTATGGTCGATGCATCGACATGTATGTGAAATGTCTTCTCCCAGACAGGGAATACTAGTATTGGTGTTATTACCATATTTTATTTCAACGTATCCAGACCATGTTGGCAATCCTCATTCCACTGGAATTTTGTATCTTTTCTTAATAGTTTCTCCATTGGCATGGTAATCTACACGTACCCTTTGATAAATTTTCTGTAGTATCTTGTGTGTCCCAATGTTTCTCTTAGTTGATAGACTGTTTTTGGTTGTGGCAGGTTAATGTTTAATGCAATATTTGCAGGATCTACTAGTAAACCTTTCTTGCATACTATATGGTCCAATAGTATCTCGAACGGTGTTCCAAAGATGCACTTCTTGATGTTTAATGATATATGGAACTGCCTGCATATTTCTAACATTATCCTCAAGACCTATACATGTTATTTCAGTAGATTATATATTGTCCAATCGTCTAAGTATACCTCTAGAAATTGGTGGATAAATTCCTTAAATGAAACTATGACTACTCTAGAAAATATTGATGGTGTATTCTTCAGTCCAAACAACATGATCACACTACTGGTAGGATCCCCATTCTATAGAAAAAGTGGTCTTGTATCTGTCTTCCGGTGCTATCTTGATCTGATGGTATCCTGAAAATCTGATGGTGAATGAATAAACTTCCTGTCCTCCTACGTTCTCCAATACTTCATCCGTGAAGGGTGTAGGGAATGGATCATGTAGCAACGCATCGTTCAACTTCCTCAAGTCAACGCATATTCTTATCTCGCCTTGTTTTTTCTCTTGAACTACCATCGATATTATCCATTCTGATTCTTCCACGGGTTCTATGATTCTGGCCTCGAGCATCCTATCGATCTCAAATTTGAATTTTTTCTTATATATCAAATTTAGTTTTTATGGTCGCTATCTAATTGGTATTTCCTCGACTCTGAGTGGTATCTTCATTTAACCTAGCTCTCCTCCTATTCCCTTCATTTCTATGAATGTTGTGGGGAACAGGTTTTTGTACTCACGCAATAACTTTGTTATGATTTCCACTATTTGCTCATCCTAGTAATCTCCAATGCTGACCATTTTGGAATTATCAACTATCCCAATGTTGAATTTCTTCACCTTGATCGGTGAAACAATTACTTCTGATTCTAGAGGTGGACCTTCCACTTCTCTTTATCCTTCTGCTTCCTTGATCTGAATATTGCACAGTTCATCTTCCTCTGGTACTTCTTCCTGCACATGGTAGCATGACAACAATTATTTCACTGTATGTTTGTTCTGTTGTTGTTCCTCCGTTATGAGTTCGAATTCTGGTTCCTGAATGAATATCACCCCTCTTATTTGTTTAAGTGCTTCATCTATGTTGGGGTTCTCATGCTCATATGAGAAAGTTATTGTAAATTAATTTTTTAGTACTGGCCAACTCGCAGTTCCTTTGCCCAGTTCCTGGTCTGTATACTAGTTTGTTGGGATCCCCTCTAAGGTAAGTACAAAATGATGAGGCAATTCCTCTGTGGGTGTCATTTTCCATAACGCTCTGAAATTCTCCAAGGGTTCCGCTAGTGCCCCCTGTCCATCAGACTTCTGTTGTTGGTTGCTTCTCTATTCTACGCCAAAACTTATGCGCAGTAACCACTTATGTTGGTACCAATCCTTGATTGTTTCCTTGTGTGAGCCACACCATCTTGTAGGTGTGGCCTTGAGTGATATATGTTGAAATTACTGATACAACTGAGCGGGGGGGGTGAATCAACTATCTTTGAGCTTAAACAATTTTAAGTCTGTTAAAACATTCTTAAACTTTCTTCAAGTGATCATCAACATTATAGAGCATATGGATAGTAAAAGTAAAAAACATCAATCACACATAAGGTATACACAGAGACAGATTTTCACAAGGAAACCCATAAAGGGAAAAAACCTCTTCTTCTTCGAAATGATAGGCATTATTTTAAGTTCTGTACATCATATTTAATTGAGCACCAAATCAATGTGAGGCTGCTACCTCTGTTTTACAAGCTGCAACTTGTTTGAGAGCACCAACTCTCTAGTTTCTCTAGCACCCACTAGAAAGAAGCACCAACTCCCTAGTTTCTCTATCACCCACTAGAAGGAAGCACCAACTCCCTATATGTTCTAGCACCAACTGGATGGAAGAACCAAATTCTAGTTGCACATGCTCCAACCTATATAACAGAGAACACTTGTTCTTCCTTGCACCACCCTGCCACCCTGGTTTCTCTGGCTGCAACCAGATGGAAGCTACAACTTCCCGTGTTCAAGCTCCCACTTGAACCTCTGAGAACAACAGTCCTCCCAAGCACCTCCCAAACTCTCTAAAACATAAATGAACATATAAAAATTCAACTACACAGATACAACAATTCTTACCAATCTTTCTTTGTTCTGTACATTTGGTCATCTTCTGACTGTTCTGCAATTCATTTCTTCCTCTGTCTGTTCAGTAGGTCTACTCTGCACCAACTTATTCTATCATTCTGTTCAGCTTCAAGTTTTTTGTTATTCTGCTCTGCATTTCATCTCCCATTGTTCATCTTCTTCATCTCCCCCTGCACATTCTACAATATTTCTTTTCTCACAGTTTCATTCATTTTTCATACAAAACAACCAACCATACATAGTCTGTCTCATTTTCTTATATACACGCCTCAACGACAGTTCCACTTCACATTCTCTTAGCTAAATGAAAGATATTGTCCAAGCAACTGAAATGCCAACTGAAATGCTAACTGATTTGCAATCATGAGTCCGTTTTGCTAATAGATTCCAAACTAAGGAGTTAACTGTGAGAGAGAACTGTAACCCTCCGATCAACACTTGATCTGACGGTTAAGATTACATCGCGATTTAACATATCATGATATCGATATTCCCGATGTCAATAATCTTTGACATGTCCAACTCTTGATCCCCGAAACTCCAACAAGAACTGGAATCAATGGTCCAGATTCAACCTTAATCTGACGGCTCAGATTACATCACAATTTCACATATCGTGATATCGGGATTCCTGATGTTAATAATCTTTGACATGTCCAACTCTCTATCCCCGAAACTCTGACAAGGACTGGAATCAATGGTCCAGATTCAACCTTAATCTGATGGCTCAGATTACATCGTGATTTCACATATCGCGATATCAGGATTCTTGATGTCAATAATCTTTGACATGTCCAACTCTCGATCCCCGAAACTCTGACAAGGGTTGGAATCAATGGTCCAGATTCAACCTTAATCTGATGGCTCAGATTACATCGTGATTTCACATATCGCGATATTGGGATTCCTGATGTCAATAATCTTTGACATGTCCAACTCTCGATCCCCAAAACTCCGACAAGGATTGGAATCAACGGTCCAGATTCAACCTTAATCTGACGGCTCAGATTACATCGTGATTTCACATATCGCGATATCGGGATTCCTGATGTCAATAATATTTGACATGTCCAACTCTCGATCCTTGAAACTCCAACAAGGACTGGAATCAACGGTCCAGATTCAACCTTAATCTGACGACTCAGATTACATCATGATTTCACATATCGTGATATCGAGATTCCCGATGTCAATAATCTTTGACATGTCCAACTCGCGATCCTCGAAACTATGACATGGTGTAAGTCTGCTGATGTCACATGTGTTAAATAACTTCTATGTGTCACCCTGATTCATGACTTACATGTGCTTGGCATGTTGAATCAGTCTGAAACTTGTCATTACTTGGTTGTGCCACGTGTTCCTAGATGACGTGGTTTGCTGACGCGAGTTGGATCGATGGTCCAGATGTAATCTTGATTTGATGGCTCATATTACGTCGCAATTTTTCATATCGTGAAATCGAGATTTCTGTGGATGATATTACTTGTCATCTCCAACTCGTGATCCCCAAAACTCCGACAGGGAGTTGGATCAATGGTCCACATAACCCCCTAAGATGGACGGTCCTCCTTCTTTCAAGATTTTGTGAGCCCCTTTTCTCCTTGTTATACTTTAAAAGGCGTGCAAGTTCTCCTTGATCCAATGATGGTCGGATCCCTCACTTGGATCGAACCCCTGAGATCTATCCTCCTCTTCAGTGCACTCTTCTTGTCTAAATTTAGATCTAACGGCCCTCGTTCTGTCAGGAATTTTGGATGGGATCCAACGATCAGTAGTTATTCTCAAACTTTATGAGTCTTCGATCACTTGATCAATGTTACGTTGTCTTCGATCATTCAACCTTCCTGAACTTATCTTCTATTTGCATGTCGATTACAAACTTCCTTTACTCATGCCATATTCACTGTTGTACTTGCCATCAGTGACAAGCATTCTATTGGAAATACTAAAACCACTGAGAGGGGGGGTGAATCAGTTGTTTATGAGCTTAAACAATTTTATACCTTTTAAGTATTATTAATCTTCCTTCAAGTTATCATCAACAATATACAACATATTGACAGTAAAAGTAAAGACCATCAGTCACACATAAAGTACACACAGAGACAGATTTTCACGAGGAAACCCATAAAGGGAGAAAACCTCTTCTTCTTCAAAATGATATGCAGTCTTTTTTAGTTCTGTACATCATTTACAATTGAGCACCAACTCAATGTGAGGCTGCTACCTCTGTTTTACAAGATGCAACTTGTTTGAGAGCACCAACTCTCTAGTTTCTCTAGCACCCACTAGAAGGAAGCACCAACTCGCTGAATATTCCAGCACCAACTGGATGGAAGCACCAAATTTTTGAATGTTTCAGCACCAACTTGATGGAAGCACCAACTTCCAGTTACACAGGCTCCAACCTGCATAACAGAGAACACTTGTTCTCCCTAGCACCGCTCTACCACCCTTGTTTCTCTGGCTGCAACCAGATGGAAGCAACAAATTCCTGTGTTCAAGCTCCCACTTGAACCTTTGAGAACAACAGTCCTCCCGAGCATCTCCCAACCACCCTTAAATATCAAATAATGAATACACATACAACTACATAGATAAATCAATTCTTACCAATCTTTCTCTGTATCTGATCTTCAATAGACTGTTTTGCAATTCTTCTCTTCTTTTGTTTGTTTAGCAGGTCTGCTCTGCATCAACTTTTTTTGTCATTCTACTCTCCTTCTACTCTGTTTGTCATTCTTCTCTGCTTATTCTCTTCATTTCATCTCCCTCTACACATTTGCTCAGTTTCCTGCTATGCCTCTGCTCCTTTTCATTTTCTTATTGTTTATTCATTTTCACTTCAGAATAGCTAACCCGACACAGTCTGTTTCATCTTCTTTTATACACACAGGAACAACATATCAACTTCCCAACTCATTGGGTAAAAAGACAACAACTGTCCAGCCAATTGAAACGCCAACTGATCGACAACTAATTTGCAATCATGAGTCTGTTTCAATAATGTATTTGTAACTGAAAAGTTAATCTGTGAGAAACAAACAGCAAGCCTCCAATCTTGTTTAAATTCATCTACATCATTGGATATGCGACAAGCAAATCTAGATGGTCAGTATCTGTGCTCCCAGATCTACGGTCGAGATTCGATTCCGGAGTCCCCTTGCC
>JZKD02S0303805.1:200775-239134 GCA_000966675.3 Picea glauca | reverse complement strand
TCCCCTTAGCATTAAAACTAAACTCTAACTTATCATCCTTGGAGGCTAGCACAACAGGCTTTGTATATCCAGTCTCTACTACATCCCAAACATTAGCACCCAAGGCCATTAAATAGGTTCTCATTCTAATCTTCCAGAAGGAAACATTTGTTCCATCAAACAGAGGAGGCTTAGAAGATGAAGTCCCTTCATGACTTGTCATGTTTAAGCTTACAGATCTACCTTTGAATAAAAGGAACCTGCTCCGATACCAATTGTTGAAATTACTGATACAACTGAGAGGGGGGGGTGAATCAGTTGTCTTTGAGCTTAAACAATTTTAAGTCTGTTAAAACATTCTTAAACTTTCTTCAAGTGATCATCAACATTATACAACATATGGAAAGTAAAAGTAAAAAACATCAATCACACATAAGTTATACACAGAGACAAATTTTCACAAGGAAACTCATAAAGGGAAAAAACCTCTTCTTCTTCGAAATGATAGGCAGTCTTTTAAGTTCTGTACATCATCTTTAATTGAGAACCAACTCAATGTGAGGTTGCTACCTCAGTTTTACAAGTTGCAACTTGTTTGAGAGCACCAACTCTCTGGTTTCTCTAGCACCCACTAGAAGGAAGCACCAACTCCCTGGTTTCTCTAGAACACACTAGAAGGAAGCACCAACTTCCAGTTATAGACGCTCCAACCTATATAACAGAGAACACTTGTTCTCCCTTGCACCACCCTGCCACCCTGGTTTCTCTGGCTGCAACCAGATGGAATCTACAACTTCCTGTGTTCAAGCTCCCACTTGAACCTATGAGGACAACAGTCCTACCAAGCACATCCCAACCTCCCTAAAACATAAATAAACATATAAAAATTCAACTACACAGATACATCAATTCTTACCAATCTTTCTTTGTTCTGTATATTTGGTCATCTTCTTACTATTCTGCAATTCATTTCTTCCTTTGTCTGTTCAGCAAGTCTGCTCTGCATCAACTTCTTCTATCATTATGTTCAGCTTCAAGTTTTATGTTATTCTACTCTGTGTTTCATCTCCCATTGTTCATCTTCTCCATCTCCCCTTGCACATTTTACAATATTTCTTTTCTCACAGTTTCATTCATTTTTCATACAGAACGACCAACCATACATAGTCTATCTCATTTTCTTATATACACACCTCAACAATGGTTCCACTTCGTATTCTCTTAGCTAAATGAAAGACAATTTTCCAAGCAACTGAAACGCCAACTGAAATGCTAACTAATTTACAATCATGAGTCTATTTTTCTAATAGATTCCAAACTAAGGAGTTAACTGTGAGAGAGAACTGTAACCCTTTGATCAACACTTGATCTGACGGTTCAGATTACATTGTGATTGCACATATCGCGATATTAGGATTCCTGATGTCAATAATATTTGACATGTCCAGCTCTCGATCCCCAAAATTCCGACAAGGACTGGAATCAATGGTCCAGATTCAACCTTAATCTGACGGCTCAGATTACATCGCGATTTCACATATCGCGATATCAGGATTCGTGATGTCAATAATCTTTGACATGTCCAACTCTCGATCCCCGAAACTTCAACAAGGACTGGAATCAATGGTCCAGATTCAACCTTAATCTAATGGCTCAGATTACATCGCGATTTCACATATCACGATATCGGGATTCCTGATGTCAACAATATTTGACATGTCCAACTCTCGATCCCCGAAACTCCGACAAGGACTGGAATCAACAGTCTAGATTCAACCTTAATCTAACGGCTCATATTACATCGCAATTTCACATATCACGATATCAGGATTCCTGATGTCAATAATCTTTGACATGTCCAACTCTCAATCCCCAAAACTCTGACACGGACTGGAATCAATGGTCCAGATTCAACCTTAATCTGACGGCTCATATTACATCACGATTTCACGTATTGCGATATCAGGATTCCTGATGTCAATAATCTTTGACATGTCCAACTCTCGATCCTCGAAACTCCGACAAGGAATGGAATCAACAGTCGAGATTCAACCTTAATCTAACGGCTCAGATTACATTGTGATTTCACATATCGTGATATCGGGATTCCTGATGTCAATAATCTTTGACATGTCCAACTCATGATCCTTGAAACTCTGACATGGTGTAAGTCTGTTGATGTCAGATGTGTTAAATAATTGCCACGTGTCACCCTGATTCGTGACTTACATGTGCTTGGCATGTTGAATCAGTCTAACACTTGTCATTACTTGGTTGTGCCACGTGTTCCTAGCTGATGTGGTTTGCTAATGTGAGTCGGATCGACGGTCCAGATGTGATCTTGACTTGACAGCTCAGATTATGTCGCGATTTTGCATATCGCGAAATCGATATTTCTCTGGATGATATTACTTGTCATCTCCAAATTGCAATCCCCGAAACTCCAATAGGGAGTCAGATCAATGGTCCACATAACCCCCTGAGATGGACGGTCCTCCTTCTTTCAGGATTTTGTGAGCCCCTTTTCTCCTTGTTATACATTAAAAGGCATGCAAGTTCTCCTTGATCCAACGCTGGTCGGATCTCGTGCTTGGATCGAACCCTTGAGATCTATCCTCCTCTTCAACACACTCTTCTTGTCTAAATTCAGATCTGACGGTCCTCATTCTGTCGGGAATTTTGGATGGAATCCAACGATCAGTAGTTCTTCTCAAACTTTACGAGTCTTCGATCACTCGATCAATGTTGCATTCCCTTCGATCATTCGACCTTCCTGAACTTATCTTCTATTTGCCTGTCGATTACAAACTTCTTGTACTCATACCATATTCACTGTTGTACTTGCCATCAATGACAAGCATTCCCTGTCTGTTAAATATTTTCCATTCGTTGTCTGTTAAATATTTGCCAACACTATATCTAGTGCTAAGAGTCTCTGATTTTCTAACACATCTTCTTCATAAGTGTCAAGAATTCTTCTATATCGTTTACCCCATGGAAAATGGTTGGTTCCCTTATCTCTGTATCTACCCATCTTATTGTGCGGTCTATTCTTGCACATATTCTTGTGGAAACTTTATGTAGCCTCTGTTTCCAATTATATAAACCTATATCTAAGTCTGACACACATGAATTAATGCTCTGCCAACTGAGTATCCCATCTTCAGTTGGGTTCACATAATCCTGATCTCACGTAGTTGTCCTATACAACTGGCTGATTTCCTCCAAGTCCAAGCAAGTAGGCTCTACAATATGATCCATGTTGCTCCCCGTTTTCTCAAAAAACATCGTTTAGGGCCTCAAAATGGCCCCGGAAGTTAAAAACTGCTAAAAATAGTAAATTACCAAAATTGTCAGAAACATGTTTTGGGCCAGTTGGAGAAGGTGGGTGGCCACCAATATCCACCTGGATCAATCCTCCCTCCTTAGGAAGAAATGGTCTCCATTATGTTGAGTTCCCAGGGGAGAGGGGAAAGCGATTGGTGAATCTGAATCTTGGTGAGTTGCTTGCCTTGTTGGAACCGTCAGGTTGCTTGGTTTGTTGAAGGTTGTCACGAATCTGTGGCTGGAAGGGTTGGACATTTTTAACCAGTCTGGCTACATGAGATGACTATGTGCAGAAGGAATCTTTGTTCTTTGTTGCAACCTTGTCGACCTGCTTCTGGTGGATAGAAGGTGCTTGGGCCGAGGCTGTAGTGGTTGCAGTATCCTTTTGTTCCCTTTTTGAACAAATTGTGGAGAAGATGAATTTTGTAGTATGAGATACTACCTTGCGGCATTGTTTAGGTGGGGTAGTAGTTGGAACTACCTCTGGAATCCTGTAGAGATGACCCCCCAGAGTAATAATGACACTACAAGGTAGAGACTCATAGATAGCATGGCATTTCCACATATATGGCTGGCCCAAGAGAATATCACAGACATCCAGTGGGGCAACATCACATAATACCTCATCCTTGAAGGGTTGGATGCCGTATGACAATCGACACTGCTGGCTGAAACGAAGATCTCGTCCTTGGTGAAGCCACTCGATGCTATATGGTTGCGGGTGTGGTGTTGTTGACAATCCCAACTATTTGACGACCTCTGCTAAGATGAGGTTCTTCTAGCTTCCACTATCAACAATAAAATGCAGCGGGGTCCCCTTCACCCACATCTGTGAATGAAAAAGGTGCTCCCCCTCTTCTGGATTTATTGGTTCTTCTGGTTGAATTGTTGTGGTCATGACAATAGCAGTGGGGTCTGCGTCGATGATTTGTCTTTTACCAGTATTTTTAAAATCAAATTCTGAATTAGGGTTCAGCTCCTTGTCTTTGATCTCGACCACTAATGACTATTTTGAGCAACATTCATCGGTGTTGTGCCAGGGGATTTTGTGAAAATCACACCATTTTCCGGTGTCCTTCTTTGTCTTCCCGTGACCCTTCTTTTCCTGTGTCTTAAACTAGTTTTCAGGACACTGTTTGTTAGGGTTGTCTTTGTTATACTTTGGTTGTTGCAGATTTGTAGACCCGAATTCCCACTTGTTCTGGTGCTTAAATTTCTTCTTGATTTTAACAGCATATCGATAAGCAACACTGAGTGATGAGATGTCCAAAAAATCCATTTCAGTTTGGATGTATCTGTGTAGAGCCCCACGATATTTCAGAACCAAATGTCATTCAGAGTCTTTGATACCCAGTTTGGTGTGCAAGGTATGGAAGCTATTGGTGAACTCCAGAACTGATTGGCCCCTCTCTTGCTGCAGTGTGGTCTATCTCATGTACTGGTCCTCATAGTTGCCAACAGGGTAGTACTATTCCTTTATCACATCCACAAAAAAGTCCCAAGTGGGCTCGACCCTATATATTCTAGACTCCTCTGTGGAAATCTGCTCCCAGTAAGTTTCCCACCAATTTTTGACATGGGGGAGAGCCTTAAGTAGCACGAAGGTGATCTTTTCCTTGTCTGAAAAATTATGAACAGAGAAATAACCTTCTAGTAGATTTAACCATTTATCTAGGGCATCTGCATCTATTTGACCTTCAAATACAGGAATATCAAAATTAACATGTACCTTGAAAGGCAATTTGCCTCCAAAGTGGCCTCTTGATGAATATGCCCCTGATGTTATCAGGAGGCATTGAAGGATGTGGGAAAAAATCTCCATCATTTCATCCCTTTGTCACGTGAGAGCTTGCTCAAGCAACAAACTGATAGGATCACCTGCTCCATCGTTTTTCTTTTCTTCCGCCATTGAGGGTTTATTGGGTGTATGAGAGAGATTGTCCTCAAGAGAGACAATATCAATACCCAACTTTCTATACTCAGACCTCTTCGTGGACATGCACTGAAAAACGATCAAGCGCAGCCTGCTCTGATACCACTGATCCGAATTATTTTCAGCACGAAATGAGAGCAGAGATATAACAAAAAAATATTTAGAGATATTGAAAGAGAGACAACAATATAACAAAGATATAGTGTAAATATAACAAGATTCATAGATATACAGTAATATATGATTTATATTAATGAAATAAATGTACAGATACTGTAAAAACACAGAGTGAAAGACTCGCTAGAATGGTGGCAGCTTATCTCTGAGAAGAGATGTGATGGCTACTCACATTCGCAAGAAGATGATTACAATGAGGCTCTAAAGGCCCTTTTTACAATAAGCAGGAATGTCAAAAACCCTAGACATCCAAAAAACCTAACGCTGGGAGATGAAGTGCCAAAAGTCATGTGGGCCCCATTTGGGTAAGTTGGTGCATCAACTTCCCGGGGTCGTAACTTTTGCATACGATCTCCATTTTAGGTGTATGATAGCTCGTTGGAAAGATCTATCCGAGAAATACAACTTTTGGGTGAGAAACATCAATCTACAATCCATGTTGCTCCTTATTTTCTCAAAAAACATCGTTTAGGGCCTCAAAATGGCCTCGAAAGTTAAAAACTGCTAGAAATAGTAAATTACCAAAATTGCCAGAAACATGTTTTGGGCCAGTTGGAGAAGGTGGGTGGACACCGATATCCACCTGGATCACCTCTCCCCTTCTGATGGGTCTAAATGCGTGATGACCCTATATTCTCCTGACTCAAATGTCATTTTTTCGTGTCTTTAAATTGATTATGGCCTGGTTATCAAACACCCAATCCAAGCTGAGAAATGTTGGATATGGTGTTGTACTTTTCCCTATTTCAATCACTTCGAAGTATGATTTAGTGCACACTCCATACAGGTCTATTGTCACTCCTTTCATTCACCCAATTGGTATGACTTTGTGTCAGTTTTCTAGTTTCAACTGACAGGTGAATATCCTAATGCCATCTCTCCCATACATTGCCATGTCTTCTTGGGTAATACATTGGCTTCAGATCCTAGATTCAATATGATATATACCATGTTGAAATCTATGATGTTGGCATTTATCTTGAACTCCCTACTTGTTCTTCTCCTTGTATGTAGGTGATTGACTATTTTATTTTCTAGTTTTCCTTCTGTCTCTATGCTACATCTTTCTAACATACTTTGTAATATTTTGATAGAGGATGGATCATTTAGTAATGTCCCAAGTGTTACACCTCAAAATTACTCACTTTGATAGTGTCGCAAATGTCATCATTAAAAGTGTCGCAAGTGTCGCATCTTGACCACAAGTGTTATAAGTGTTTCTAACATCATACTGCCTTCCTGCCTATGTCATGCCTCCAACAACATGACAGGAACACTTAGGACACCTCAAAGACTAGTTTTGAAGAGGAGGAATTAGTCTACTAGAAGTACAAGTTTCTCTCCATTGAAAGAACCACTAAAAATGAGTTTCAAAGGGGAGCGCTCCCCCCATACGCTGTCAGAAAGAACTGGTGCTCCATGTCCTTCTTTGGGGAGCGCTATAATTCTATGATTCTCTTTTTTAGGAGTGCTACCACTATCAGGAGAACTCGCATCTACTGTCCTTTTTTTGGGTAGCGCTATAATGCTTTGATGCCCCTTTTGGAGGAGCACTACCTATTCTGAGAGAAATTTGGTTTGTTGAGAAGAATGAGGGAAAGATCCCCTCAATATATGAAGGTGGTTGGTTTCAAATCCTTGGTCAAGCCATGATCTTAGGGAAGATCCATAACTGAAGGAGGAAAATCCTCAACTTACCCCAAAGATATCTCAAGTGGTTTGGCCTCTCCAAGCCTATATAAGCAGGCCCTCTCATGGTGAAAGATGGATAGAAAGAATTGTGAAGCATCTAACTTATGATCTCATGAAGAAACTATCATTTGGAGCATCATAATTCTATGTGTGGACTATTTGATCAAGGGTTTGGACAAGGAGGGCTTGACGAAGCTGCTACACTCACATCTATGGTTGTAAGTATTCTTCGTTGTTGTTCTCTTTAATATAATATGGTTGGCCTGTTTCTTTCAATTATGTGTTTGATCTCACATGAACTTGTCTCTAATATATATATATGTTCCGAGTTAATCTCAGTAGAGTAGGAAGCTGGTTGTATCCTTGTTTGTCTATAGGGCTTATCGAGGAGTTTAAGATTGGAGCTCAACTCGGACTGTGCAAGGACAAACACCGGTAAAAAGGTACTTATTTTCTCCTTCCTCCTCATGCATTAGTTTATATAGATCCAAAAGGAATTCAGTGTCCATGTTAAGCACCTTTTTTCTTAAGAGTTAAGAGTCGATCTCTCAAGAGGAGATCTACCTGTTCGCAGGGAGATTTTCCTTCAACAGAAACTGGCGACCATACTGGGGATGAATCAAAACTTTCATTTTTGGTTTTCCTCAGAGACCTTGTCTTTCCCTTTGTTCTTTTTAGACCTTGTTCACCCCATATGTTTGATTTCATATGTTAATTGAATCCTTATTCCATCACATACACTTTGAATGCCAAAGTTCAACTGCGTTTTTGGGTTTTTTGGACAATATTTTGGGTTTTAGGACACCATCACTCCCCTACCTTGTTATCAGAGCGCCAATGCTCCCTAAAGGTCTTAGACAGAGCATTATAACGCTTTGGTGCCCCTTACACTAGAGTGCCAGCCTTTCTTTGCAAAAAAAACCTTTCAGAATTGTATTTTCTGAAATCCAATCTCTATTTTTCCTTTTCTCAACTTCTTTGTGCTTCAATGCTTCTTCCTATTGACCTTTGACACTTTGATTTTTTAGAAACAAGCACTTTGTTGTTCAGATTTTGTGACCTTCTTCCTTATTTTGAGTTTTTATGGTGTTGAGAACTTGGAATCAATCCACTGCTTTCTTCTCTCTTATCTGACTAAGAAGGAACTCTGGTGAAGGGCATCAGAAATCTGTGAATCATCTCATTTGGTTCTTTGAGGTCATTTTTTCTTAACATCTTTCTTTTGTTTGAGATTCTTGATTTTCTTTGTTTTCTTTTTTTCGTGTTTCAATCATAGCAAGAGGGTGTGTTGTTTGTGTGAAATCTGCTTATGCTTGTCTGAATCTCCTTGATCTAAAAGGGTAGTTGGCAGAAGAAGTTTTTCATTGAATTAATCATCATTCGCATACAAATGACAAAGATACATCTTAGTGATTGGTTTGCATATTAGAAGGTATTTATGAAATGTTTTAGCATTACATTGGATTTGATTGAGAACAAATTGATTGAGGATATTCCTTATTAGTGTTTGATAGTGAAAACAACTCTTTCTCTTTCCCTTAAATAGGCGTTCATTGAAAAGAAACAATTTCTTATAATCTTTAATGCATCTTTCTGGGAATTGATTCATCATTCCATCAATTTCACTTTCATACACCCTTTGAGTAAAGAATAGTTGTAAAATGAACGCTAATTAAAAATTATCTACAACATTTTTTGTTTTTAGGATCTTCCACCAACATTAGAATAGGATTAGCACTTTGGATTAGGCTGTGAGTACAACTCTCCAAAGTTTCCAAAACAAACATTATCATCCTGAGCTAGGGAGAGTCAAATCCAATTGTCATATAGGTTTTCTAGGATCCCCCTCTCACACAAGGGTTATGCATGAGGTCGCATCCGGGCGAATTACGAAGATTATCCCTCCGTGGTTCAATTGTTTGTAGTGGTTGGATCGTATATTGGGGGTCACTTGAAGGTATACCCATGATTATGTGTGGGAGCCTCTCAGGTTGATTTCAGACTTGTTATCCTTTCCATACGTTCGGATCAGACTGTCGACTGTACTCGCCCAGGGACTAACTGTGAATTGGTGTCTTTAGTTGCCATAATCTTTAGGTACTTACACAAGGTGATGGTGAAGGAAAGTCTCATTGTACCTAGAACAGACATTGATCAAACTCACTCGGGCTCCTTGGAGGGTAAATCCACAATTACTGTGTGGAATCTTGCACCAAGGTGAAAGTCCATTAAGTAGGTCACCATTGTAATTGTTCCACCATATCCTAGCCCCTTATTGACTTGATCACACAACATTGGATTTCATCACCAACTAGCACGGTCATTGAGAGAAGTCTTTGTTTGCTTTGTTTTGATTCCTAGATTCTATTAGTGTATGCTATTTCTTTTCATTAGTTGGCCATAGATTTTTTTCATTGATTTTGTTTTCACCAACATCGACCCTCCACGCCGTTCACATAGGGTACAGGGACTTCCTCCAGAAAATATGGAAGATACTACCCATTTACCCCCTCATTCTATGGAGGGATATCCTCAACAGACCAAGGTTCATGACATTATAACCTCTCGGGAGGAAGTTCCCACCACTTTAGAGGATTTTCGAATTGTTTTAGAGTCTCTGGAGGCTTTCTGCATTCTTGCGGGATATGAGAGGCATTTTCTCCAACTGAATTCAGTCGTAGAACTTGTTTTTGTTAATCCTTCTGACGTTCTGACTGGGTTTCATTCAAACCCTCCAGTCAAAGTGATGCAGAAGCATATCTCCACATCATCCAGCCAACCACATCGGCGAATTCAAATCGCATGTTGAAGAGAGGCGCAACCCTCATCTTTTAAATGTGAATTGAATGTAATCTAATGTTTAAGCTATTGAGGTGTGAAGTCGTGCCTTTGTGCAGGCATTAGATAATATTGGCCATTAATGTTTGTATGGCTGAGATCTAGATCCAGATAGCGGACTAGACAGCCCATTCAATGCAATTGGATAGGGTAGGTAGATTGTAGGGAAGAGCTCTAAAAGCCTCCTCAGGTAAAAGAGATTTTTAGGATCTCATTTTGTAGAAGTAGAGTTAGTCGAAAGTCGAGTAAGTTGAGAGGAAGAGAATCTGCAAGTAGAAGCAGAAGAGAGAAGGAGTCGAGACCTTGTTACAGGCCGTGCTTAGGAACACCTTGTACAAACAGACATTTGCCACATTTAATACAAAGAGCAGTTTTTCCTGCAATATTGTATGTTGAATGGATGTCTGTGAGTGTTCCATTGTATGTTATGAATGTATGTTGTTATCATGCATTTGTAGGAATGTGTTTGATTTCAGGTGAAGGTCTTTGAGGCTTCACACCAGGAGGGTGTGACAAAACACTGCGGGTTCTGATAGCTCTGCATAGAGGATGCACTTCTGAATACTGTGGTTTTAGACAAAGACATGCTGCAACACAAGAACTGGAGTCAACAACTCAGGAGGAAGACCTCAAGGTTGCTGAACACCTTGGAGGCAAGGCTGTGTATGAGAGACACAGTTGCGGATAGAACTTAGCTATGAGTTCTATAAAGCTCTTCCAAGTGGGAATTGAGCACAGACACAAGGTGCAGTTGGATGAACTTTGTTGTGAGTTCAGACAGGATCCAGAATCACTGAGGATTCTGTGAAGCTCTGCCAGGTGGGCATTGAGCCAGTGCAAGGAGTGCACAAAGATAGAACTCTGTTGTGAGTTCTTAAGGAAGAAGAACCAAAATCACTGAGGATTATGAGAGCTCTGCTAGGTGGGCATTGAGCAAGTGCAAAGGGGTGCACAAAGGAAGACTTATGTTGAGAAGTTCAGGGAAGAAACAAAACCACTGAGGATTCTAAGAGCTCTGCCAGGTAGGCACAGAGGGAAAAGACATTGTGTAGGTAGGCACAGAGGGAAAAGAACTTTGTTGTGAGTTCAAAAGGAAACATAATCACTGAGGATTCTGAGAGATCTACCAGGTGGGCATTGAGCGAGTGAAAGGAGAGGATACTCTGTGAGGTGAGCATTGAGTAAGGGTGAAGACAGGCACAGAGGAGAGAAGAGAACTCTTTGAGTTTTGTAATTTAGAAGAAGAATCCACTAAGGGATCTTCGTGGGGTTACTGAATACCCATAAGCACTCAGCAAGAGGTTTCTTGAGGTAGAGGATAGCCAGGAGGGAATCCCAATGTTCTCCATCTACATGAGAAAGGAAGAAAGATAAAATCCCTTAGGGGTCTGAGTGGTTGAGAAGCTCAGGAGAGACAACACTGATTGTGCCTATGAAGACTCTGCAGAGGTGCAAAAGTCAAAAGAATCCCTTGGGGATTCGAGAGTAAAAGGCTCAAGAGTAGTCAGTGTTTTTATACGCATGGTAAAGCTCAGGGTCGAGGAGTTCGCAGAGGAAAAGGAGGACAAAGGTCAGAGCCTTTGAGAACTTGGAATTCTCCCAAGGTTGGGAAGAAAGTGCAGAAACTCAGGAGGGAGCACAGTAGCCGTCAGATCGGCTAGAAGAAGAAGATCTGGACCATTGGTTCCTATGTCTAGGAGAGCGTTAGGAGAAGCGCACAGAAGAGGAGATTGTGGACCGTCGGATGTTCACACAGAATTCTGTCAGCCGTTGGATCGGGTGAAGGCATGCGGGGTTTAGCCTCTGGAGTAAGCACATAGAAGGGTGAGATCGACAATCGTTGGATCTCATTCAGAAATCTCGTCAGCCATTAGATCAGACAGGAGGTACATGGGGTTCAACCCTTCTCATGCCAGGCAGAAGTCCCGATAGTTATTGGGATATCGGAATTCGTGAAATCGGGAGTCACGAGGACAAGAGATCGAGAATCTCCATAGGAAAAGTCCTGGGGATATTTGGACCGTCCATTTGTTGAGACACATGGCGGAGATCGAGGCGTCGAGAGTCGGGATATCGACATTCCCATGGACAGGAGATCGGGGAAGTCCATAGTGAAAACTCTGATATAATCTGAGCCATCCATTTGGGGAGATAGGTGTCAGAAATCCAAAGAGAGTCGGTATATTGGTGCTCGGGAAATCGGAGTTCCTGAGGTCATGAAAATTGAAACATCAGAAGTCTCGAAAATGTGAGAGTTAACCAGGACCGTCCATCAGAGGAGGATGCATGGCAGCAATCGGAGAAATTGGGGAAAGTCCTGACAAGAAGTCGTCTATCGGCATTTTGGTCATCGGGATATCGAGAATCCTAGTGACAAGGTGTTTATGCATTTCAGAATCGTGAAGTCCAAAACCCCGATAAGGAGGGAAGCGCCATTTCGGGCCAGCTGTCAGCATAGTGGGAAATTGGGATTCGAGGGATCGTGAGTTCTGAGGACAAATGCTTTTCGACATTTGAAACCCTGAAAACTGAGGGAGATATGGACCCATTGGCTTCATAGGAAATCATGGTTGTTGATCAGGCTAAAGGTGGACAGGAGTCACTAGCTGACATCATGTCAGAAAATTGAGATTTGAGGGATCGCGAATCCTGAGGATGATTGCATTTTGACATTGGAAAGTCTGAAACCCTGATGAGGAGGTATGGTTGTGGTCATATAGGGGGAAGGTCATGTGGACCATGATCTTAGCCTGGAGGGCTATTGGGAATTGGAGCACATCGGGATTTTGAATCCAAAAACCTTAAAGGAAGGATAAGTATGCAGTCTTATGAATGAGAGGTCATATGGACCAGAGGGCATAGCTAGGAGAGGCTAAGGCGAGAAGAGCCAAATCGGTGAAATTTCTCATTGGAGATTGGGGATTCAAGAGTAAAGGAACTCTTGACGTCAGGGATCATGAAACTCTGAAACCTGAAACTGAGTCGGGGAAAATCACGGTTGAGTGCAGAAGGCTGTGCGGGTGAAGAAAGGACCTGTGGATCGAGTTTTTCACAAGGATTCCATTGGGAGTCCAAGGAGTCAATTCGGCTCAAAGGTGAACTTGGAATGATCCTTGAAGACTAGGAGGTCAGGCGCAGAGACCTTGCGGGGTATGTAGGAGCGTAGTCATGCGCCATCAAGTGGTATCAGAGCTTTGAGTCTTGCTTGTATATTTCAGGCAAGAGAAGCAAGAGATAAAAGAGCACTCTGATACACATCAAGTGGTATCAGAGCTTGATTCTTGTCTGTATATTTCAGGTAGGAAGAGGCAGGAAGAGGTAAAGAGCACTCTGATACTACATCAAGTGGTATCAGAGTGGGATTCTACTTGTATATTTCAAGTAGAGAGAGAAGATAAAGAAGATAGAGCGCTAGAGACTCTGTGGCGATTGTTTGCAGGTAGGAAAAAATCAAGAAGGCAATCAGGTAGACTGTAAGATGAAGCTGGTAACACTCTTACTGCAGAGTGACAACAACAGGTTTTATAGGAAAGAAGACAAAGAAAACACCATGGTTACTGAAGACCATAGGCATGCTGGGAAGAAGAGTAAGGTATAAAAGCTTGCAGAAATGGATAAAAAGCTCTATGAATTAAAGGCAGACATAGAGAAGCTCGAACTGCGGATGTGGCAGGATAAGAGGTCAAGATGGATGCACGAATGGCCCATGAGGAAGCTGAAAACAAAGTGTCCAGTCAAGGAGTTGATGGTTAGAGGGCAGCGTAGGCTGTTAAAAACATGGTTGAGGTATGCTGAAAACCTCAATGGACCAGAAGAGGAAATGGTTCAGGTGTGCGAACCAGAGACTGGGAGAGGTCTCGATGATGAAGAAAATGAGTTGGGATTAGCTGAGGATCTCAAGAACTGCCAGGAGGGAAGAGAAGAAATTCCATTTTTCCAGGTGGGCAAAGAGATGAGATCGTTGCAGGATCTCACAGGCTATCATGAGGACAGCCAGGGAATTTCACATTGCCAGCTGGGTAATGAATTGATGTCACTGCGGGATCTCAAATACTGCCAGGAGGGTAGTGGGAGAATCTCAGATTGCCAGGTGGGAAAAGATGAAAATTCGAGACTATCTGAAAGTCTCATGGACTCGGAGGTGAGTTCAATTCAGCAAGGGTTGCTGATGAATATGGGATCGGTTGATCTCATAGTCTGCCAGGAGAGCAGCGGAAGCATCCCATATTGCCAGGTGGGCAGGGATGAGAAGATGAGACTATATGTGGGTCTCATGAAATCAGAAGTGAATTGGAATCAGCCTAAGGAGCTGACAGAGCAGGTGAATTCAGAAATGAATTTAGATCAGCAGGTGCAGCTGACAGAGGAGGAGGATCTAAGGGATCTTCTGATGATTGGAGGAATTCAGGTATTCCTACCATTTTCCCAGGAGGAGGTAGAAATATGTGTTGCAGATGCAACAACAACAGAAGAACAGTCAGCTGAGACTGTCAAAGAAGAATTGGAGAAAACTTTGGAAGCTGCCCAAGCAAAAGAAGGAAAAGAGAGAGAGCATTCTGAGGAATGGCTCAATATTTTCAGCCAGGAAGCTGAAAAGACTGCAACATGGGAATTTGCAGAAGAATAAGAATAAGTATACATCATTTGTTTTTCTGATATGTGGGAACAGATAGAAGCCTTGGAAGAGAGGGTGAAAGTGTAGAGCATGCACATCCAACAGGTGAAGTTGGAGACTGATGAAGAAAGCATGGGAGATCATGGTAATCTGCCCATGTGCCAAAAAATTTTGCAGCTGAGGAGACTGCATGAGAAGAGCCAGCCATGGGAGAAGTTAGACAAAGTGATAGAAGAGATCAGAATGCTGATGTCGAGGTCAGCGGAAAATTTCAGTGAGGAGAGGCTCGACAGAAGAGAAGCAGTAGCAGCAACAACGCAACAGTAGAAACAACAACAGGATGGAGCAGATGAATAGCTCCAGAGAATGATTTTGGATCGAGGAGGATTTCAACATTAGAGATGGGAAGTTCATGAGCAGGAGCTCATGAATTTTTCAACTGAGGGGTATGATGTAGGAGAATCTCTTCACGTCAGCCAGCTAGCCAGCTAGCCACGTCAGTGAATTCAAATCATGTGTTGAAGAGAGGTGTAGCCCTCATCTTTTAAATATGAATTGAATGTAATTTAATGTTTAAGGTGTTGAGATGTGAAGCCATGCCTTTGTGCAGACATTAGATAAGATTGGCCATTAATGTTTATATGGATGAGATCTAGATCCAGATAGCAGACTAGACAACCCATTCAATGCAATTGAATAGGGTAGGTAGATTGGACGGAAGAGCTCTAAGAGCCCCCTCAGGTAAAAGAGATTTTTAGGATCTCATTTTGTAGAAGCAGAGTTAGTCAAAAGTTGAGTAAGTTGAGAGGAAGAGAATCTGCAAGTAGAAGCAGAAGAGAGAAGGAGTCGAGACCTTTTTACAGGTCGTGCTCAGGAACACCTTGTACAAACAGGCATTTTCCATATTTAATACAAAGAGCAGTTTTTCATGTAGTATTCTGTGTTGAATGGATGTCTGTGAGTGTTCCATTGTATGCTATGAATGTATGTTGTTATCATGCATTTGTAGGAGTGTGCTTGATTTCAGGTGAAGGTCTTTGAGGCTTCACACCAGGAGGGTGTGACAGAACACTGTGGGTTTTGATAGCCGTGCACAAAGGATACACTTCTGAATACTGCGGGTTAAGACAAAGACGTGTTGCGGCACAAGAACTGGAGTCAACAACTCAAGAGGAAGACCTCAAGGTTGTTGAACACCTTGGAGGCAAGGCTATGTATGAGAGACATAGTTGCAGACAGAACTTAGCTGTGAGTTTTGTAAAGCTCTGCCAAGTGGGCATTGAGCACAGGCACAAGGTGCAGTTGGAGGAACTCTGTTGTGAGTTCAGACAGGAGCCAGAATCACTGAGGATTCTATGAAGCTTTTCCAGGTGGGCCTTGAGCCAGTGCAAGGAGTGCACAAAGATAGAACTTTGCTGTGAGTTATTAAAGAAGAAGAACCAAAATCACTGAGGATTCTAAGAGCTCTTCCAGGTGGGCATTGAGCAAGTGAAAAGGGGTGCACAAAGGAAGACTTATGTTGAGAAGTTCAGGGAAGAAACAAAATCATTGAGGATTCTGAGAGCTCTTCCAGGTGGGCATTGAGTAGGTGCATAGGTGCACAGAAGACAGGACTGCAGGAAGTTTCATGAGAAGACACTCTGCCAGGTGGGCATCGAGACATTGTGCAGGTAGGCATAGAGGGAAAATAACTCTGTTGTGAGTTCAAAAGGAAATAGAATCACTGAGGATTCTGAGATCTTTGCCAGGTGGGCATTGAGCGAGTGAAAGGAGAGCATACTCTGCCAGGTGGGCATCGAGTAAGGGTGCAGACAGGCACAGAGGAGAGAAGATAACTCTTTGAGTTCTGTAATTTAGAAGAAGAATCCACTGAGGGATCTTTGCGAGGTTACTGAATACCCAGAAGCACTCAAAAATAGGTTGCTTGAGGCAAAGGATATCCAGGAGGGAATCCCAATGTTCTCCATCTGTAGAAGAAAGGAAGAAAGATAAAATCCCTTAGGGGTCTGAGTGGTTGAGAAGCTCAGGAGAGACAACACTGAGTGTTCCTATGAAGACTCTGCAGAGGCACAGAAGTCAAAAGAATCCCTTGGGGATTCAAGAGTAAAAATCTCAGGAGGAGTCAACATTTTAATATGCGCGGTGAAGCTCAGGGTCGAGGAGTTCGCAGAGGAAAAGGAGGACAAATGTCAGAGCCTTTGAGAACTTGGAATTCTCCCAAGGTTGGGAAGAAAGTGCAGAAACTCAGGAGGGAGAACAGTAGCCGTCAGATCGACTGGAAGAAGAAGATCTGGACCGTTGGTTCCTATGTCTAGGAGAGCATCAGGAGAAGCGTACAAAAGAGGATATTGTGGACTGTCGGATGTTCACACAGAATCCTGTCAGCCATTGGATCGGGTGAAGACGTGCGGGGTTTAGCCTCTGGAGTAAGAACATAGAAGGGGGAGATCGAAAACCATTGGATCTCACTCAGAAATCCCGTCAGCCGTTAGATCAGATAGGAGGTGTACAGGGTGTAACCCTTCTCACGCCAGGCAAAAGTCTCGACAGTTATTGGGATATCGACATTCGTGAAATCAGGAGTCACGAGGACAAGAGATCTGGAATCTCCATAGGAAAAGTCCCGGGGATATCTGGACTGTCCGTTTGTAGAGACATGTGGTGGAGATCGAGGCTTCAGGAGTCGGGATATTGGCACTCCTGTGGACAGGAGATCGGGGAAGTCCATAGTGAAAACCCCAATATAATCTGAGCCGTCTATTTGGGGAGACAAGTGTCAGAAATCCGAAGAGAGTCGGTATATTGGCGCTTTGGAAATCGGAGTTCCTGAGGTCATGAAAATTGGGACATCAGAAGTCTCGAAAATGCAAGAGTTAACTAGGAGCGTCCATTAGAGGAGGACGCGTGGAAGCAATCAAAGCCATCAGGGAAAGTCCCAACAGGAAGTCATCTATCGACATTTTGGTCATCGAGATATCGGGAATCCTGGTGACAAGGTGTTTATGCATTTCGAAAACACAAAGTATGAAACCCCGATAAGGAGGGAAGCGCCATTTCGGGCTAGCTGTCAGCATAGAGGGAAATTGGGATTCGAGGGATTACGAACCCTGAGGAAAAATGTTTTTCAACATTTGAAACCCCAAAACCCGAGGGAGATCTGAAGCCGTTGGCTTCATAGGAAATCACGGCTGTTGATTAGGCTAAAGGAAGACATGAGTCACTAGCTGATGTCATGTCGGGAAATCGGGATTCGAGGGATCACGAATCCCGAGGACAATTGCATTTCAACATTGGAAAGTATGAAACCTCAATGAGGAGGTATGGCTGCGGTCATATAGGGGGAAGGTCATGTGGACCACGACCTTAGCCTGGAGGGATAACGGGAATTGGAGCGCATCGGTATTTTGAAGCCAAAAACCCCGAAAGAAGGATAAGGCTGTGGTCTTATGAATGAGTGATCATATGGACCAGAGGGCATAGCCAGGAGGGGCTAAGGTGAGAAGAGCCAAATCGGTGAAATTGCTCATCGGAGATTGGGGATTCGAGAGTACAGGAACTCTTGATGTCAGGGATCACGAAACCCTAAAACCCAAAACTGAGTCAGGGAAAATCATGGTTGAGTACAGAAGGCCGTGCGGGTGAAGAAAGGACCTGTGGATCGGGTTTTTCACAAGGATTCCATTGGGAGTCCAAGGAGTCAATTCGGCTCAAAGGTGAACTTGGAACGATCCTTGAAGACTGGGAGGTCAGGCGCAGAGACCCTGCGGGGTCCGTAGGAGCATCGTGCCATCACAGAGACCCCCTTTGGATTGCGGACATTGTTTGAAGCCCACCATGCACGGTGCACGATCTTTACAGACCAGGAATAGGTGTCGATATACCTGTTACCTACACTATACCCTTAGATCATTTTACTGGTACAACCGTTTTTTCAACTACACTGTCCGTTGATCCAAACATGCTATCTATTGGCCCAAGTTTCACTTTTTCTCTCCAGATGACCCATTCTACAATGGTCACTCATGTTCTGATTATTCCCACTGGTAATGTGGTGGATAACCAAGCTATGATTGTCACACCACTAGCATCTAAACCTTCATCATCACTTCCTTTTGGGTACAGAGCACTGAATTCTTCCTTTCTCACCACTACCCAAGTTATGCCTGGAATTTCTATACCTATACAACAACTTGGAGGGACTGGTATTGGTGGCTTTAATCCATTAAGCAGCACTGGTCATTCATTTACGTTTCGTTCCCAAATTCCAGGAACTCCAACTCATGTTGGGGGGCAACCCCCTCTTGGAGGAAAACCTCCATTTAGGGGCCAACCTCCTTTCAGAGGGTAACCTCCTTTCGGGGGGAATCCTCCCACCAAAGGACAACCTCCATTTGGAGGGAAACCTCATGCTGGGGGGCAGTCTCAAACTGGAGCCGACCATCAACTGCATGGACAAAATGCATCTAAAACACCCAATCTGTGGAACATACCTTTCCCAGGAAATCCACAGTTCTCGGAAGGACATAATCCTCAAGGTCCACAACAACCTCTTCCTCCTAAAGGGACTCATCTATATCCTCCTTATGGACAAAATGTTTACCCCCCTTATAGGAAAACACCAAATCTGGCTTATAATCCTCAAAACTCATCCGGTTATCCTCCGCTCGCACATGTTTCTCGAACCCCCTCAAATCCTGTGTATACTGGTCAACATCAACCTTATGCAGGAGGACCCACTAGTTACAATTATCCACCTAACCCAGTGTATGGTCCTACTGGTGTTCCTATGCCACACCAGTATCACCCGCAGGTTAACCGACAGTTACATTTTCTTGCGACTCTGGATCTCCCAGACTTGTCTCGGTTAACGAATGATCCTATTTTCAATTCTTCAGTTTGGCCAACTATTCTAGCTAAACTTCCTTCTGATATTCCAAAATTCAATGAAAAATCGGAGAAGATCCAAATAACCTTGTGATGACTTTCCATTTGTGGTGTTCATCAAACTCCCTCATGGATGATTTTATACGTTTGCGTATTTTCCAACGAACACTTACGAGTTTTGTAGCAAAGTGGTATATTGAACTACCACATGCTTCTTTTCAAGATTTCAACTCCCTTACCATGTCTTTCATCACACATTTCCAACTACCAATTCGATACGAGATAGGTACCGACCTATTGACCTCCTTCGTCAGACGAACTCCGTGCATATCTCTGATCATATTCATGAATGGAGACGATAACAAAGGTTGATCAAAGCGATCATTCCTAACCAGTTATTAGCAGAATGGTTCACTAAATCATTGTTACCCCCGATTGCTCATGATGCTTCCATGGGTGGTGTAGTCACCGAGGAAGAAGATATTGCTTGATCTTAGTACTTAGATTTGGTTTATTCACAATATGGTACTCTGTACAAATTGATACCAAATGCTACCCGTGCCACTACTAATCCATCCAAATCGCCATCTACCTCACATGTGGATGGAGTTATTGGCTCCATCAAAACCCAATATACTTCCCAGTTGACTAGAACAACCCAACGGTCCACTTAGATGTCTACTCCCAGTTCAACCACACCCTCTTCTACCTCCCCTCAAAATCAGGTCTCTAAGATGAATGCAGTCCAATCGGCCCCTTCACAACAATCCATAGGTAAGAAGAAGATGAGAAATAAACCAAAGAAAAACAATAACAATGAACAACCAAAAAATCAAACTCAAATCCTTGCTACCGGAAAACAACCACAATGGAAATCGAAATTCCCATGTCTCATTTGTGGTGATTATCACTACACCCGAGATTTTCCGCATCGCGATGAAGTGGCCAAGATTTTTAAAGGAAATTCACAACCTGTTGTGCTTACTCAGCCTTTTCCACAGCAGAAATCCTTGGTTTCTCAAACCCCCACTCCAGGGGGCAGTTCCAGCCAATCCCATAATGAGGCCTCGATAAGTGCCCATATTTACATGTTTAACGAGATTAATCTGACCACTCGCACTACGACATATGAAACACCAGTTAAACTTGATAAGCCGAAGACCACTAACAGTTCTTTACCGGACCCATCACCATCTTCCGTTAGTCCTTCATCTACTAACCCTCTGTCTGGGTCACTCCAGATTGAGAAACCTTCATTTGACTCGATCTTATGCCCTCCTAAGAGAACTATTAGGGAATCTACCTTCAATCCTAGTTCACGGGTTTCCCAAAACTACAAAATCGTTGAAGATTTGGCTCAAGCACCATGTGCTATGTCTTCTTTGGATGTTCTAAAACAATGTCCCAGTCAACATAGAACGCTCTTGGTTTCCATTAGTGTTTTTGATCCTGAGTTATCTAATAACCTCATGTTTAATCTAGATGATTATCAGTCTCGACTCTACCACCAACTTGCTTTTCAAATCGATGTTGTTGTTCACAATCAACAAATCCACTGAACTATCTTGGATGAGGGAGCCTCTACTTGTGTCATGTCTTTGGCTTGTTGGAAAGTCTTGAAATCACCTTCCTTTAACAAATCCCCTATGATGTTACAAGCTTTCAATGGGAGGGGTATTCATCCTCATGGACTTTTACAATCCTTAGCCATTCAATTGGGTGGAAAAACCGTTACTGTTGATGTCGAGGTGGTCGATGCCGCCCTTGATTACAACCTATTACTCAAAAGAATTTGGTTCTATGCTATGAATGTCATCACCTCATCGGTGTTTCGATGTGTACAATTCCCTCATCAAGGCAAAATTGTCACTATCGACCAACTAGATTTTTGTACACCCGATGCTCTTGCTTCTGCTAGCAACAACATTCCTTTTTTGGGAGACCACAAAATTACATATGAAAGTGTTGGTGTTGGATTGTTGAAATATTCTAGCCTTATGGGTACCTTCCCTACACTAGTTCCACCCACCACACATCGTATTTCCACTGTCAATATCATTTCAACTATGGCTTATCAATCTTTGGAATCATCTGACCCTTGGATTGTACCTAGTTCTATGGAATTTGATGTACTAGGTGACACCATGCCACTTAGCCCAGCTGAGGCCGCATACATTGCTATTCAATTTACCTCTCCCTCCCTGGAAGACCCACATCTATTGGCACCTAAAACCTACTCGATGTCGTCATGGTTGGATTCCCTATTGTCTACAATCGATTACACTTCCCAAATTTTTCCTTCTGAAAAATCTATAATGGAAATGCTTAGCATTGACAACGTACCTTGGGATGATATCCATCATCGATCCTCTTTTCTCCTGCCTCTAGAAGAAATTCACAAAGACATACACTCTGTCTTCCCTTTTGATGTTACCAATTCTCCGCAATCTCCCATCCTCACACAAGATATTCTTTCTGAGGGGAATCTGGGTAATATTTCTACTACGATCGTTATTGATATTTCAATCAAGGAAGGCGTTGTGGAAAACGTTAACCTTGGTGATAATTGCACGCCTGAAGAGGTGGTCTCTTACACCGCTCTGTTTAAATAATTTTGCGATGTCTTTGCTTGGAGCTACGAAGAAATGCTAGGGATCGAACCCTCGATTGTCGTGCATGAAATCAAGACTTACCCAGGTGTGAAGCCTATTCGACAGAAAATATGCCCGGTTCATACCAAGAAAATCGCAGCTATAAAGGCAGAAGTTGAGAAACTTTTGAAATCTATCTTTATCTATCCTATCCCCTTGACAGAATGGGTCTCCAACCTTGTTCTGGTTGCCAAAAAATAGGGGACCATTCACATCTGCGTTGACTATTAGGATCTCAATAAGGCTTGTCCAAAGGACAACTAACCTATGCCCTTCATCGACCAGATCATTGATAATTGCACTGGGAGCATAATTTTCTCTTTCATGGATGGTTTCTCTAGGTATAACCAGATTGAAATTTTACCTGCTGACCAACATAAGACAACCTTTATCTTCCCATGGGTAACTTTCGCCTATCAGAAGCTACCATTTGGTCTCAAAAATGTTGGTGCTACTTTCCAGTGGGCTATGTCATACGAGTTATTCATTATCCAATTACATCATGGATTAGTATCTCACCCATAGATAAGGTTTCATGAAAGGAAAATAAATTGTACACCACATGTAAATTAAAACACATCACATTAAAGACATCATTATTTACAAATCTTCTGGCACTGTAAAAACTCAGAACTGTATATATATATATATATATATATATATATAGCATGACTAAAAATGTTTGATTACATGAAAAAGTATTTGGAAGAGAAAAATTTTGGGTCTTCACACCCATACAACTAGTCCATCGCTCCATCCGTGGTTCTCCCACTGGTCGTATCACCCATGCAATTTGAGGTTGCATATGAGGGATGCGCTCTAAGAAGAATGAGACCAAGAAAGAACCATATCCAAACTGCTTCTGCCTTGTTCTACATCTCAAAATTTGTTCCTTCACATTCTGAAGAAACCATGCACTCCAGTTAAACAGTGTTGGCTCTAAACACTGTACAACATAGGCTACCTGTGATATTGATGCTAGATGTGCACTGGTCCTTCCTGTCACACTCGTGATGGTGAACACTACAGAACGAAGGGATAATTCTTTGATATCGTTGATGGGGATTCTACCTCCCATCATTCTCACTCCTGGGACATAATGATGTGCCAGGTACACATCCACGAGTTCAGGAAGTGCCCTCCATATCTAAAAAGATATAGGAGCCCCCTTTTTCAAGAGGCCAGTCAAGAAGTATACATCTTCCAACTCGATGGTTAGAAGTTGCGTTCCAATTCAGAACCCTTGCTTTGCGACATCCCACAAACTAATCGTATGCTCAAGTAGAAGGATTTCTTTCTTCATCTTTTGCAGTTTGAAGAATTTGAGAAGACCAGAATCTCTCAATGTGGCCCGCATGCGAGGACTCTACAAATCAGCCACATCATCAATCTCATGCTCCCGTTCCTTCCATTCAATCATGGTTGTTGCCAAAATCACCTGCAAACAAAAAAAACTTCATTAGTCATGCTTTTGGCAACTCTTTTGAAGTAATTAAAAAACTTTAAATTCATCATCTATGTTGTTCAGAAGACCCACGCCCCTTCTATTTCTCATCATTACTTCGACGTATCCTCATAACCAATAGTAAGATGTTTTTAATTTTTAAATGAATGTCACACACAGTTTGATGGTTGTGTAGGCTTTGTTTGGGTTTCCTGATGTTTTCCTGGGGTGAAAAATGACCTACCCACTCATACATCAACAGGTTGACATTCATTCCATGGCCTTGTGAAGGCGTTTTTGTAAAATGGGCGTTTTTTTTCATCATTTTGGAGAAGGGTTGTTTTTGTTTTAAATGTTTTTTGGATGACCTAGGGCTTGGGTTTTTATTCAAATATTGCTTTGAAAACAAATTACAAACCATGTAATTGAAAAAGGAGGAAACGAGGACTTACCTGGTCCAAACGGTGAGAGAAATGATCAACCGTAGCTCTGGTTCCAAGCAAAACAAGTTCCACCTCCAAAACGTGAATCTCCACTGCTACAAATCCTTATGCAAATGAAATGGTAATTGAATATTTTTCCTTGTATTAACATTTACAAATATCCATTTTTCATAAGGTATATTTACTTTTGGGTTTCTTTAAAAATATGATGGCCTCACTAAACCTCTGGATTGCAGTTTTGAGATTACAAATTTTGGAGCAATTTTGATCATTTTTTACCTTGTCATATCCATGAGCATAGTCTTAGTTTGTTCCCAAGCTCGAAAATATAAGAACGCACCGGGTAAACTTTTATCTCTTTTTTGGACCCGTATGGATACACGAAAAAGGAACCCCCTGGAGTCGTATTTAAACTCTTTTCAAACTCTCTAAACATGAAAATATTGTCGAGTGATCTTTCTTCCTTTCACACTCATTGAAAGGTTCTAAAGGGCGTCTTTCGAGTGGTAGTTTATCTCTTTTTCGGCCTTGTGAGACTAAATTTACGAAAAAGGAACTGAGAGAGTTCTCTTTTAAGTGTTTTTCCAGATTCTATAATAATGAAAAACATTCAAGTTTTCTATCTTTGGACTCATTAAACAAACATAGACAGGCCCATACGAGACTGAACCCTTACTTCTTCCAGTTCGTTAAAGAAAGGAAGAGGGACTTACCAAAGGTAAGTTATATCGAGCATGTGTTACCCTCCTCAAGCTCGTTAAATAAAAAATAGGTACTCATCTATCTGGATGGGGAAAAAATTGAAAGAAGCAAGCCAAGCAGTTTTTGAGAACATTACCAAGTAACTCTTATGGTCGCCCTTGAACACGGCACCTTGTCTTTGCATGCATTTTAATCTGTTGAACCTCTGCACTGAGCCAATCCTTTGAGTTTCTTTTACTCCTTTGGGTCACCTGACGTAAGTCACATCATCCACTGCATCATCAAGTTTTGGTCCATGTCATGTTTCTACTCTCGTGCCTCAGTGTTCAAGGGAAGTATCTACCTCAAGAGTCAGCCATCACAAATATCTTGTTTCAATACCCATGTCAATCCATGTTATTTTGATCCACCAATTACATCTCTATGTCAGTTTCATCTCGTTGATGGGGAATACATCAAGGCCCTCCTGCAACAAGTCTTTCCCTGTTGACCTCAACGCATTATCCAGGGATTAGACCTAGGAACTAGTTAGTACCTTGGGACCTGCATGCCTTAATGGAAGGCCTCATCATGTCTGACAATGGGTTAACATCATTGACCTCTGATTGGATGATTCCATGAATGTCCGACTTCATCTCATCTATTCACATTCATTGGAATGTAATAAGTACCTTGGGAATCATTGACATCAATGGTGACCTCCCTCGCACTTGTTAACGGTTCACCTCATTGACCAGTAATCAAGTGGTTTCTTCCATGTTTGACATCAAAGCATCTATTTGCATGATTAGATTCATACTACATTGGGATCGGTAAGAAGACCCTGGGTTGAGTCATCACTCTTATATGTACTTTGCCCAAGTTGCGAAGGAGTTTCTTTTGAACAATGACACATGTACTATTACATAGATCCACTTTGTATTGGTCGTGGCTATGTATTTTCATCTCGTAGATCGACTATGTATTGTTCACGGCTATGATCAGCTCAGGTTATGGGAGTATAGATCCACACTATATCCTCAGTGGCTATATCTCTTTATCAATATAATTATGGATCTGCAGTGTATTTATGGCAGCCATACCTTGAAAGTCTCTATCACTCAAGCATAGGTATTCCTACCTTGGGTTTGAAGCATGTCTTAACATTTGTTTGATGGTTGTGTGCAGCTTCTATCAAGTTCTTTGAGCCCGCACCCTTGCTTGAAAGTCTACAAAGTATTTCAGTTATCAGTTCTTGTCTTCTAACTTCATACTTTGGGGGGCAATCTATTACACCTCAAAATTACTCACTTTGATAGTGTCACGAATGTTGTCATTACAAGTGTCGCAAGTGTCGCATATTGAATGCAAGTGTTATAAGTGTTGCTAACATCATACTGCCTTCTTTCCTATGTCATGCCTCCAACAACATGACATGGACACTTAGGACACCTCAAAGACTAGTTTTGAAGAGGAGGAATTAGTCTACTAGAAGTACAAGTTTCTTTCCATCGAAAGAACCACTAAAAATGAGTTTTAGAGGGGAGTGCTCCCCCATACACTGTCAGAAATCGTTGGCACTCCATTTCCTTCTTTGGGGAGTGCTATAATGCTATGATTCCCTTTTTGAGGATCACTACCACTATCAAGAGCGTTGGTGCCTGCTGTCCTTCTTTTGGGTAGCGCTATAACGCTCTGATGCCCCTTTTGTAGGAGCGCTACCTATTCTGGGAAAAATTTGGTTTGTTGAGAAGAATGAGGGAAATATCCCCTCAATATCTGAAGGTGGTTGGTTTTGAATCCTTGTTCAAGCCATGATCTTAGGGAAGATCCATAACTGAAGGAGGAAAATCCTCAACTTACCCCAAATATATCTCAAGTGGTTGGGCCTCTCCAAGCCTATATAAGCAGGCCCTCTCATGGTGAGATATGGATGGAAAGAATTGTGAAGTATCTAACTTATGATCTCATGAAGAATATGTCATTTGGAGAATCAACATTCTGTGTGTGGACTATTTGATCAAGGGTTCGGACAAGGAGGGATTGACAAAGCTGATACACTCACATCTATGGTTGTAAGTATTCTTCGTTGTTGTTCTCTTTAATATAATATGCTTGGCCTGTTTCTTTCAAGTTTGTGTTTGATATCACATGAACTTATCTCTAATAGATAGATCTATTTCGAGCTAATCTCAGTAGAGTAGGAAGTTGGTTGTATCCTTGTTTTTCCATAGGTCTTATCGAGGAGTTTAAGATTTGAGCTCAACTTAGACTGTGCAGGGACAAACATTGGTAAAAAGGTATTTCTTTTCTCCTTCCTCCTCACGCATTAGTTTATCTAGATCCAAAAGGAAGTCATTGTTCATGTTAAGCACCTTCTGTCTTAAGAGTTAAGAGTCTAACTCTCAAGAGGAGATCTACCTGTCCGTAGGAAGATTTTCCTTCAACACCAAGGGATGAATTTGTTTGGTATGATCCAGTGATGGAGGCATATCATACTCTGGTACTTCCTTTCTCTGCAATGAAATTGAGGTCGACACGGTGTCTAGATTCATAAATTATTGTTTGGCTTGCTAAACTGTTTCCTTCTCGTTCTGCGTGTCGAACTATTTCCTTGGTTTGACATTCTTCTTCACCCACTGATGTTGTACTGGCTCTTATTGGACTGCGTCATTTCCTATTTTAGCTTCTTCGAGTGTAACTATGTTGATGTTTCTCCCTTCATCCTTTGCTTCAGATGAAATCCATTGAACATTTTGGTTGTTCTGATTCCTCTTTTCCTGGATCTTCCCTATTGGCGTCAGAAGTCACTCCTGGATTGCATCAGGAGTAAGCATGATGCCCATCGGTTTATGTCACTATTTGTTGATAAAGGGTGATAAATGGAAATAAACTCATAAAAATATTGTTCTAACTCGGAAACTAGGCCAGGAAAGCACAAGAAGATGAGGTATTGGTTTAACTTCAAATAGTAAGTTGTAATAAGGGTGAGTAGGAGGAATATTTCTGTGAGGAAATGCGAAGGCGTTCTATAGGCATCAAGCTTCTAACAGCTTGTAGAAGAAAAACTTGAACACAAGAACCTCTTATATTCAAGAGTAGAAACACTAAAAGAATATAACAATGTTATAATAAATCCTTTATCATAACACAGTTACGACGATTCATGTGAATCAGTCAATCATGAACCCTTTTAGTATGAGATCGAAACTAGATGAAAAAGAGAGTTGTCCTACATTAAAAAAGAAAATTTCATATGCAGATACAAAGCCAGGAAAACTAGTGCTTCATTAAAACATTACAGTCGAGAGCTCTACTCTACCATCCATCCTCACAAAAATATAAAAACTGAGTATATATACTCAGAGCAATTCGCCCCCTTGGAATCAAGAGGGTAGTTGAGACATTAAAGTCCAATTTATCATGTGCAAGCTCCTCTGATGAGACAAGGACATCAGATTGGCATGGTTCTTTTAGGAAAACCTGCACATAGGACGATCTTGGGTAGACTTCCTGCCAGAACCTCCATGCCTTACATTCATGGCTTGAGCCAAGGTTTCAGCTACCTGCTCAATTTTCATTAATTGCCTTCCTCCACTGGGGGTGCCCAAGACTTTGAGCACAAGGAACGACCATGCGCTTGCTTCCCAGGGCTCAGAGGCTAGACTCCTTTTATTTTGGCTCCACCCTCAATGTAACCCATGTCCATGACCTGTTGCCTTGCTCCAAAGGTGCTTCGATACTTCTCATTTCGGGAGATTCCACCATTCCAGTGTCCAGGATCCTTGGTGACTAAAACTACAAAACAACCCTCCATATCGGCAGTTGGATTTGGCTTCAAAATCAATGGACAGGATCCATTTTCCCTTGAACACATTGGCTCCATGCCCCTCATCTACTTTGTCCCCTTTCCATATGACCCTGTGCTATGGCCATGGGCCCACACCCAAAGGCACCTTTGCATCTCGTGTATCATGGATTGAAGGGAGTTGACCCTTGTATTTCAAAGTCACGATAGTCGAGATGGTGACCAGACTTAATCAGGCACCATGTGTGTTCCAAGACCAACGGTCCCAATCCTTTCAGGGATTCTCCTACCAGGATTTCTCGCTCCTCTTCCTCCAATCACCTTTCCATGTAACCCTATGCTATGACCATGGGTGAACACCCAAAGGTGCCTTCACATCTTGTGTATCATGGATTGAAGGGAGTCAACCCTTGTATTTCAAAGTCACGATAGTCGAGATGGCAACTGGACTTAATCAGGCACCACGTGTCTCGATTGGATTGGACAACCATGATCATTTCATGACTTTGGCCCTAAGGGATTATCCCATGTGATAAAACTCATGCAACTCTGTGGCTCTGGCTTACCCGATGACCGTTGATCTGCTCCATCGATGAATCCTCGCCGCTGGAAAAAAAAAGGGCCCGCTCGCTTGATTTTAAGCCCAAAATGGACTCCTTCTATGTGCTTTGCTTGACGCTCATGAATGCGACCTTTTAATAAAAAAAAATTGATGGGTTTTTTTAAAACCCATTTCTTCACGTTTTACACCAAGGGCCTGAAATCGGAGGGAAACACTCCCCTTGCAAGAATTGGTGCTAACATTAGGCTCCATGGGGGATAGAGTCGTCACTGCGATGCTCTAAGAACTCCTTGCAGTTTCAGTGCCTTGTTGTTGGGATATGGAGTCATTTATTAAGCCGAAAATAAATAGAAAAACAATATTTACAAAAACAGAGGAGCCATCTAAGGCTCAAACAAAACATTTCTCAAGAAATGCCCATTTACTAGGCCATTAAAAACTTTTTCACCCTCCAAATCCTGCAACCTGTATGTGTTATTTAAGAATACTTTAGATATTTTGAAGGGATCGATCTAGAGGGAATCAAACTTGTTATGTTTTTCCCTATCCTACCTGGGTGCATCCCACTTAAGCACCAAATCTCCCAGCTTGAATTCCTCTTTTTTGACCTTCCTGTCAAAGGCCTGCTTGATCTTCTACTGATGACTATGAGATGTGTCCATTACCTACTCCCTAATCTATTACACCTCCACCACTTGATGAATTCTTCTGACCATATGATCTGGATCTCCTTCATCATCTTGAAAGAATTTCGCTACAGGTAAAGCGAGCTGAGTGGGAAACACAACCTCCATCCCATAAACAAGTTGAAAAGGTGAGGTGCCCAGGGACTTCTTTGTTGTCACTCGATCAGCCCATAGAGATAATTTGAGCTTTGAATCCCATGCACTCTTATTGTCTTCCAATAAGCTTTTAATGAGTTTGATTAGACTTTTATTGGAAGATTCTACCAGTCCATTTCCTTGAGGATAATAGGGAGTGGAGTGAATTAGTGATATCTCAAACTACTCACTGAACTTAACCATAGGCTCAGACTTGAAAGAAGCAACATTATCAGTGACAATTCTATTGGGAAAACCAAATCTGGCTATGATATCCTCCAGGAAGCTGATAATTACCTTGTATGAAACACTCCTAGTGGGAGCAACCTCTATCCACTTGGTGAAATAGTTTTTTGCAGTTAGGATCCATTTGTGTTGGCCACTTGAAGGAGGATGAATTTCCCCAATGAAGTCCAACCCTCACTGTTGAAAGGGTGTCGAAGCTACTATAGGATTTAGTGGTAGAGATTTGAGTTGTTTCTTTCTTGAGAACCTTTGGCATTTGATGCAATCTATGACTTCTTTGCAGACATCAGCGAATAAGGTGGGCCAATAGTACCCATCCCTGAGAATTTTGTGAGTTGTGGTCTTCCAGAAATGATGCCCTCCACAAAGGTCACTATGGAGATCAAACATAACTTTCTGGGCTACCTGTGGGTTCAAACACCTCAGAAACACCCCTAGAGGGTTTCTCCAGTACAAGACTTGGTCAATAAGGCAATATCTAACCACCTTGATATTTAAATCTCTTACCTTTCTTTTTCACATTCCATCAGGAGGCTTCAACTCTTGCAGAAAGTACAAAATGTCTCTGTACCATGTGCATTCTGCTAGTGATAAGCCACCCTGAGAGATTTTGTTGGATGACTCATATTGTTGATTTTCTGAGCAGGCATTGATGAAGCTAACCCCCAAGGCCTTGCAATTGGATTCAACCAACATCTTGGCTAAACCCTACCCTTTAACCAACTTAGTGGGATTTATCTCCATGTCAAACACAAGGATCTTCGTAATCCATTTACCTCTTCTCCCATCTATGTCAGGTTGTATAAGGATGTCTTTCACAGAGGTTGAAGGAAGGTATGCAGACACTCTTGAGTGAAAGACATAGACTCTGAAAGATTTGAGATCTTTCACCAAGGCATAGGCATGTTTCTCCATGATCTCATACTTGATTTCTGCATCTCTTAATGCCTTACTGAAGAAGGAAATGGTTTTCTCTCGCCCTTCCTCATTTTTTGGCAATAAGACTGCTTCTACTGTATCAAAAGAAGCAAAAGAAAAAACTAGGAAATCCTTGGAATAATCAGGACTGATCAACATAGGTGCCTCATTCAATGCCTTTTTTATTTGGACAAAAGATTCCCTAGGTTTAGTAGTCCATTTTACTTTGTTTCCCTTTTTGAGCATGGTTGTGATGTGTTTCACTAACTCAGCAAAATTTGAGACGAACCTCCTCAGAAATTTAATCTTCCCGAAAGAATCCTGGACTTCCTTTCTAGACCTAGGAGGTGACAGGGTCTAAATTGACTCTACCCTACTGGGATCAATTCTCACTCCCTTTTCTGATACTATATGGCCTAACAGATTCCCCTCCTTCATAGAAAACAAAGATTTCTTTGGATTTAAGGAAAGGCCAAACCTCCGGCATTTCAAGAAAACTTTTCTCAAGTGACAACAGTGCTCTTTATCAGACCCAAAGAATATTGTGATGTCATCCAGATAGATCACCAAAAACTGATATTTCTCTCCGATGAAGGCTATGTCCATGGCTCGCTGAAATGTTGCTCCTACATTCATTAATCCAAAAGGCATTTTGGCATACATGAATGTGCCCCAAGTAGTGGTGAAGGATTTTTTTTCTCTGTCCTCGAGCATGACTGATATTTGATTATAGCCAGAGAAACCATCAATCATGGATATCTTAGATGCACTAGTCACCCTCTGCAATATGTGTTCCATGTTGGGCAAGGGATAGTTGTCTTTCTTTGAGCTCTTGTTTGGGTTCCTGAAATCAACACAGAGCTTGATTTCTCCACTTTTATTCCTTCCCAAGACCAAATTGGCCACCCACTTAGAATATCTCAAGGGGACAATGATTTGGGCATATGAAAACTTCTTCACTTCTCTCTCCATGAAAGACAACAACATGGGATTTATCTGTCTTAGCTTCTGCCTAAATGGCTTAGCCTCTTCCTTCAGTGGGATCTTGTGTTCAATTACAGATGTGTCATATGTCTTCAGGTCTTCATAGGTCCATGCAAACACATCAACAAATTCTCTTAATAACTTGGTATATTTGGCCCTCTACTCTTTGGTCAAACTATTTGAAAACTTGACATACTTAGGCTCCTTTTGTGTGCCGATGTTGCACTCCACTGTAACAACATATTCATTTGAAACCCAACCCTTTACCACCACATCATTCCCATCGAACAATATTTCTAAAGGGACCAATCCCTTTAGAAT
The DNA here is from genome assembly GCA_000966675.3 of Picea glauca. Classification (NCBI taxonomy): domain Eukaryota; kingdom Viridiplantae; phylum Streptophyta; class Pinopsida; order Pinales; family Pinaceae; genus Picea; species Picea glauca. The sequence goes on along the minus strand of JZKD02S0303805.1, from coordinate 206,810 downwards.
GTGATTGCTAGGAAGATGAATAATATGGTGATTAGCAATTTTATTTAAAAATACCTCAGGGTGAGGGTGACTTTCTAGATCAGGATCCTGATCAATGTGCAATGCAAAAAATTCATCAACAGATTGAAGAATTTTTTTTATTTCAAGATTGTCCTCGAATACCTTCCAATTCTTGATATTGTTCGGTACAGATGGCCTATATCTTATCTCAACATCATATTTGATCTTAGGCGGCAGAGGTATCCTGAACAGACTAGCTGAGACAACTAAGGAATCAACCAAAGTATTTTCCTCTCTTGGAATAAAAGAAATGTTGAAAGATGAGAAGAAATTAACAATCAGGTCCCACACCTCATCTTTGTAACTCCTAATCCAAGGATTCTTAGCCCGATAAGAATTTATGAATTTCTAGATTATCAACTCATCATCTACGAACACTGTTACCCCCTCAATTCCCATTTCTTTTGCATCCCTTAAACCCAGAACGAGAGCTTCATATTCTACTACATTATTGGTAGCTTCAAATTCTAGCTTTTATGACAGGGATATGGTTTCCTGACAAGGTGACACAAAAACCACTCTACTGCCAGCGTCTTCACTAGAAGAATCTTCGTTGAATAAAATATTCTAAACAAAGGTGGTTGGAGGAGGTATCTCATGATTAAAAATGGGTTGCTTTTTGATTTGAAAAGGGGCTTCAAGAGTATCAATGAGTTGCAATAAACTAGACCCCAAATCAGTGTCAAGTGCAAATATAGGATGATTGGTGGGGTTTTCTTCATCCCTAACAATGTAGGCTAGCTGAGCTTCTCTATACAACCTCCTGTGTTCCCCTCCAAAGACTGGAATGGTGGCATATGTGAGATCCATATGTAATGTTCCTCCAAGTTTTTTAATCCAAGATCTTGACAACAACAGGCCGAACTTGGGGAGAACATTAGCTACTACAATGTCCATGATCACACTCTTCATTGGCAGTTGAAATAAGGAGACCACAAAGTATTTGATGACTCCAAGGCATTGCACCCTCCTTGAATCAAAAGAGTACAAATCATTATAAGCCTTTGTCACTTCTAGTCCCAATTCTTCCATGACTATTTTGGGCATAAGGTTATGGGAAGCCCCTGAATCCATGAGGCAATTATGCAACACCTTATCATGTATGTTTAGGGATGTGTAGAAGGGAGGGGATGATTCATGTCTATCTTCTACCATGGGACCTAGGACGATTGTTGTCTTTTCATATTGAATATTTACTGAGTCTATGGAGGGATGGGGGGACTCAAATTGTAGCAGTTTGGAGAGGGACCTTTTGAAATCTTCATTTCTATCTAGTTCTAAGAGGGGTATGGGAATTCTAATATTTTGAATTTTGTGCTCAAAACTAAAGGAGGAAAGAGGCTTATGAGCTTCCCTTACCTCAAAGACAAGTTCTTTGGCTGATGGCGAAGTATTCTGAGTTTTCTTTTCTTTAGTAGTGACTGTTGCAAGTTTAGCAGGCCTTTCTGCTATGAAGGGTTGATCATGGCTATCAAAATTCCCTTCTTTCTTCTTTGACATGAGATGGTATCTATTAGGAGTTTTGTTGGCCTTTTCCCCTTTACCCAAATCATTGATTTGAATGTTCATAAGGGATTCTTCATATGAAGATTGAGTTAAATGTGGAAAAGGGAAAGTGTCTTCAATACAGTGAATTTCAGGGTCGAGATCATCTATCTCCTCTCCTTCCTCATGAGAAACTAGGTTATTTTGGAGGGGGGTTTGAATCCTTTGATCATCTCTGTCTTTTCTCCTTTGTTCCCTTGGAAAATCCTATGGCACATTGTTACTAGGCCTCCTGAAGCCTTTGTTATCAGTATTTTGGGGATTTATGTACATGGGATTCCCTTATAACTCCCACCTTTCTATTCTAGACGAAAGTGATTTTATCACTTTAGTTACCTCTTCCATCTGAAGGGGAAGGGGAGAGGAAATGGATGGGGAGGCTTTAGGTCTCTTCTTGGATATTTCTCTATCAGTCTTATTCCTGAGTCGGTCAACAACCAATATGTTAGATTCTACTTCCACGGATGCATCCTACATGTGAGCCAGAGTAGTGGCTCTCCTTTCCCTCAACAAAAGGCAGAAATTGGGATCAAAGTGCTAGCATAAGTGATCTTAGCAGAGGCTTATAAGGGATTTATTTCAGTGGGGATCTTATTGTACATTTTATTGAATCTCTTGGAGAAATCAGAGACAGACTCTCCTTCCTTTCTCTTAAAAGACCTGAACTCTATCATGTAATACATGAAGTCTTTTTTGTCTCCCCACTGTCTCAAAAAGGCAATATCCAAAGCATCAATCCCATCGATAGATCCAGGATGTAGGGCCCTAAACCACTTTCTAGCCTCGCCTTCAAGGCTATGGATGAAAATCCTCATCCATACATTTGCATGCATGATAACATGACCATCTGTAAAACTGTAAAAGGCTTCAAGGTGTTCTTCTACAACTATGTCCCCTTGGTTTGTAAACTTGGGTAGCTTCTTAAGGTAGCTATCTGCTGGAAGGGCATTGAGAGGTTGAGGTAACAAAAGGGAAGCATACCTAGAAGCTATTATAGCTTCCATTCTGGTGATGGGGGGATTTTCTCTTGCCATAGGAATATTAGGTGGAGGAGAACTCGGAGGAGAAGGAGCTCACACAGGGGATACTGGAAATGATCTTCCAGGTGGAAAGGGGAATAATGGGGGATTCAGAGAGAAGGCTAAGGGGCTTGAGTTAGCAGATGCTTCTCTCTGTGCAGTAGCAGTAACAGTAGTAAGAGGAGGGGTGGTAAAGTTAGGAGTGGGGAAATATTCTATGGTCCCGCATCTACGCCAAGGTACGTCTTCAAGGGAGAGGGAAGTGACAAGGATTTCTCCCTCCAATCCCAGACCAAGGGGGGAAACTTAGCCGGAAGACTTCCAAAATTCAAGAAATGGGAAACTTCAGAAAAAGGTCTGCTAGGAAGATGAGAAGAACAGAATGGAGTTTCTACATAAGGAGACGACAAATTACCTGGTTCAGCAGTGGAAGTTTCTCCTTCAGAGGCCTTTCCTTTTCTGAATATCACCTCTGGATCAGATTCAGGCGTAGCTAGAGGCAGCTATGGATGGGACTGCGTGTGTCTACCTATGGAAGCCACAACTAAAACAATAGGTTCACCACAGTGGATTCGTCACAATGGAGTTTCCAGGTGCATAGTAGCAATCTCGTAGGTCTCTGAAGCCTGATGCACCTTTAGAATCAGAGGCTCGATGTCGTTCGATCCCAGGGAAAATTTTCAACTTCGTCCCCGACAACAATGCCAGAAATGTTGGCGTCAGAAGTCACTCCTGGATTGCAGCAGGAGTAATCCTGATGCCCATTGGTTTATGTCACTATTTGTTGATAAAGGGTGATGAATGGAAATAAACTCATAAAAATATCATTCTAACTTGGAAACTAGGCCAGGAAAGCACAAGCAGATGAAGTCTTGGTTTAACTTCAGACAGTAAGTTGTAATAAGGGTGAGTAGGAGGAAGATTTCTGTGAGGAAATGCAAAGGCCTGCTATAGGCATCGAGCTTCTAACAACCTGTAGAAGAAAAACTTGAATAGAATAACCTCTTATATTCAAGAGCAGAAACACTAAAAGAATATAACAACGTTATAATAAATCCTTTATCATAACATAGTCACGATGATTCATGTGAATCAGTCAATCATGAACCCTTTTAGTATGAGATCGAAACTAGATGAAAAAGAGATTTTTCTTACATTAAACAAGAAAATTTCATATGCAGATACAAAGCCAGGAAAACCAATGCTTCATTGAAACATTACATTCGGGAGCTCTGCTCTACCATCCATCCTCACAAAAATACAAAAAATGAGTATATATGCTCAGATTAATTCACCCCCTTGGAATTAGGAGGGTAGCTGAGACATTAAATACCAATTTAGCATGTGCAGGATCCTCTGATCAGATGAGGACATCAGATCGGCATGGCTCTTTTAGGAAAACCTCCACACAAGATGATCTTGGGAAGACTGCCTGCCAGAACCTCCATGCCTTACATTCATGGCTTGAGCTGAGGTTTCAGCTACCTGCTCAATTTTCATTAACTACCTTCCTCCATGGTGGGTGCCCGAGACTTGGAGCACAAGGAACAACCACGCACTTGCTTCCCAGGGCTCAGAGGCTAGCCTCCTTTTATTTTGGCTCCGCCCTCAATGTAACCCATGACCATGAAATGGTGCCTCACTCCAGAGGTGCTTTGACACTTCTCCTTTCAGAATATTTCACCATTCCAGTGTCCAGGATCCTTGGTGACTAAAACTGGGAAACGACCCTCCATATCGGCGGTTGGATCTGGCTTCAAAATCAATGGACACGATCCATTTTCCCTTGAATAAATTGGCTCCGTGCCCCTCATCTTCTTTGTCCCCTTTCCATATGACCATGTGCTATGACCGTGGGTCTGCACCCAAAGGCGCCTTCGCATCTCACATATCATGGATTGAAGGGAGTCGACCCTTGTATTTCAAAGTCGCGAGAGCCGAGATGGTGAACGGACTTAATCAGGTACCATGTGTGTTTAAAGACCAATGGTCCTGATCCTTTCAGAAATTCTCTTATCGGGAGTTCTCGCTCCTCTTCCTCCAACCACCTTTCCATACGAACCTATGCTATGACCGTGGGCCCGCACCCAAATATGCCTTCACATCTCGCATATCGTGGATTGAAGGGAGTCGACCCTTGTATTTCAAATTTGCAATAGCCGAGATGGTGACTAGAATGAATCATGCACCACATGTCCTCCAAGACCAACGGTCCCGATCCTTTTGGGGATTCTCTTACCAGGAGTTGTCGCTCCTCTTCCTCCAACCGCCTTTCCATACGACCCTATGCTATGATCGTGGGCCCACACCCAAAGGTGCCTTCACATCTCGCGTATCATGGATTGAAGGGAGTCAACCCTTGTATTTCAAATTTGCGATAGCCGAGATGGTGACCAGACTTAATCATGTGCCATGTGTCCCGACTGGATCGAATGACCATGATCATTTCATGACTTTGGCCCTAAGGGATGAGCCCATGCACTAAAACCCATGCAACTTCATGGATCTGGCTTACCCGATGACCATTGACCTGCTCCATCGATGGATCCTCGCCAATGAAAACAAAAATGCTCGCTCACTTGATTTTAAGCCCGAAATGGACTCCTTCTATGTGTTGTGCTTGATGCTCATGAATGCGGCCTCTGAATAAAATGCATTTGATGGGTTTTTTTTAAACCCATTTCTTTTCATTTTACACCAAGGGCCTGAAATCAGAGGGAAACACCCCCCTTGCAAGAATTGGTGCTAACATTCCCTAATAACGTAGGACATTCTTCTGTGTCATGATATGATGTGCGACAATACATACAAGTCACTGGTGGAAGTGGACATTCTCTTACATAGTGTCCTGGTTGTTGAAACTTGTTACATACCACTGGTCCTCTACCTCTTCCAAAGCCTCCTCTTGTTCATCCTCCACCTCTATAGCCATCTCCATCTCCTCGTAGTGCGTTATACTGAGGCACCTGATTGTACTGCACGGTATTATAATGAGGCTATGTTGTGTTGTATTGTGGCTGTGCGATATTATATGGCTATTGCGTTGTATTATACTATGGCTGCACAGTGTTGTATGGGGATGGTACTTGGTTGAACTAAGGTGTGTCTTGCCGGGTCATCATTTCTTCCTACACCCTATATGCATCTGATGTCCTCTTTCTCATCAAGTCCATAGTTCTATAGTATTTGTCATCATGGCCCATTGACTTGCAAAAGTTGCAATATGAACTCTTTGGGACTATCTGGTATTTCTGCATCATTGGGTAGTGATATGGATCATGGCCCTGTTTCTTATAGATTTTGCACCATAGTCCTCCTATTGGTAATGGATTTGGCATCCCTACTTCCATATACTTTGTGAATGTTGGAAATTTGTTCTTGTGGTGTCCTTTTGTCCTGCATGTGGTACAA
>JZKD02S0303805.1:123393-145695 GCA_000966675.3 Picea glauca | reverse complement strand
AATCCTAATATTCGAAATTTCATGTTCAAAGTTAAAATAGGAGGGGGGATTCAAAATGTCTCTTACCTCTGGGATGGGACCTTTGGCTACTGGTGAGGAATTATGAGCTTTTCTCTCTTTACTACTGCTTGCTACATCATTGGAAATTCTTTCTGTCCTAGTTGGTTGCTCAATAACATTAGGCTTTATTCCTTTATTCTTGGACCTGAGGTTGTATCTATTTGGGTTGTTCCTGGTCTTATCCCCCTTACTTAATTCATTTAATTGAATTTCCATGAGAGACTCCTCGTATGTTGACTGAGTTAAGTGAGGATAAGGGGATGCATCTTCAAGACAGTGAATTTATGGGTCTATGTCCTCTTCCTCTCCACCATTATCTGTGACAAGATTATTTTGAAGAGGGATTTGGATTTTATGATCATCCTTGTCTCTGTTCTGAGGCTCCCTCTACATAATCTGAGGAGCATTGTTATTCATCCTCCTGAAGTTGCCTCTGTTATCAATATTTTGGGGACTTTTGTATGTCTACTTTCCCTCCAATTCCAACCTTTCCATTCTAGCTGAGAGTGATTTTAGTAACTTGGTTACTTCATCCATTTGAGGGGGAAGGGCAGAAGAACTAGAGGTTGAGGCGTCAGATCTTCCTCTTCCTCTATCTCTATCAGCCTTATTCCTGAGTTAGTCCACTGCCAATATGTTAGACTCTACTTCTAGGGTTTCATATTGCATATGAGCCAAGGAAGTATCTCTTATCTCTCTTAACAGGAGGAATAAGTCAGGGTCAAAAGAACTAGCATAGGTAATTTTGGCAGAGGCTTCTGTAGGCTTTATCTCAGCAGGGATCTTATTGTACATTTTTTTGAATCTTTTGGAGATGTCAGAGACAGACTCTCCCTCTTTTCTCTTTAGGGACCCAAACTTGGTGATATAGTACATGAAGTCCTTTTTATCCCCGCACTGTCTCAAGAAGATATCATTTAAAGCCTCAATCCCATCAATGGATCTAGAAGTGAGGGCTTTGAACCATTTTCTAACTTCTCCATCAAGAATGTGGACAAAAACACTCATCCATACATCTTCATCTACAATGATATAGTTATCAACATAACTATAGAAGGTTGCAAGGTGCTCCTCTGTAGTCACATCTCTCTCCCCAGTGAACTTAGGAAGTTGTTTAAGGTAGCCACCAGCTGGTAGAGAATTAAGAGCTTGAGGTAAGATGAGAGGGGTGTATTTGGCAACTACTATAACATCCATTCTATTTCTAGGAGAATTATCCCTTGCCATAGGGATGATAGGCAGAGGAGAATGAGGAGGAGATGGGGTTTGAACATGGGAGAATGGAACTGAGCTTCCAAGAGGAAAATGAAACAACAAAGGATTTGGAGAAAAGGCCACAGGATTTGAGGGAAGAAAGGTTTCCCTTTCTACAGTATCAACAATAATAGGAGGAGGGTTAGTAAAGCCCAGGGTTAGAAAATCTTCTGAGGTCCTGGGTATATAACATGGTACAAATTCAGGGGAGAAAGGAGTGACAAGGATTTCTCCCTCTAATCCCAAACTAGGAGAAGAAAACTCAACAGGAACACTCCCAAAATTTAAAGTTTTGGAAACTCCAACAAAAGGTATAATAGGGGAACGAGGAGAAAAAATTGGAGCTTGTAAAGAAGGATCATGAAAATCATCAGAAATACCTGGTTCAGCTACAAAATCTCCTTGTCTAAGGGCCTTTCCCGTTCTAATAATTTTCTCTGGGTCATCTTCAGGTGTTGCTAGGGGTAGCTGCAGAGTAGACCTCATCTGTCTGCCTCTGGAAGCCACAACTGAAACAGTGGATTCGCACATAGGGTCCTAACTCACACATAGGTAGAGAAATATATTCGGATGTAATAAAGGTCAATATTAATAAGTCCTTTCAATAAAATAGAATAAAGCAGATGTAAGAAGACCTAATAGAAGCTTCTGCTTCTAGAAGGATATTCCTCTAGATGCTTCTCTTGATAGACATATTTAGTATAAATAAGGGTCGAGGGTATGAAAACCCTAGCTTGGAGATTATTGTAACAGAGAACTGCTTGACTGGAGGTTACCCCCTCGAAGAGGCCTGTGAACATTGATTTCTGAATCAAAGTGTTATTTCTGTTGTTGTTCTTATATCATTTCTGTGTTATTGTGGAGATTATGTTGGTTATATTACTGTTATTCTACCATTTCTAGCATTTATTTCTATTCTGCATACTTTTTATATCTGGTATATTACAAGTGGTATCAGAGCACTTTCCTTGGCAGGAATTGTGGGAAACAAATTCAGGGTAGAGACGTATTCCGACGTCTTTAAGCCACATAGATCTGTTACTACGTGCATAAACCCATAGTTGATGGATTCATACACGCAGGAAATACAAGTGATTCTTAAGCGCACACTTTTTGGCCACCCTTGTAACCCCTGTTGGTACCCCTTTGAGTGGTAGTGCATCAGACAATACTTGTGTATGGATCGGCCTAGATTTCCTGAATCCCTCTTTAGATAAACTGATCGGCCACCTGACTGCTATAGTGCCACCAAGAACAACACTCGGGAAGATACTCTCTAGTACCTGGGTAGTCGAGTAGTACCTATTCCATTGGATTCATCTCTTCGCCCTTATCACATTCATCCATATCATTTTTCGGAAAAAAAAATTACCCCGCCCGCCACTTTTCAGTTCACCCATCCTCATGGCCCATACCTGTAGCCAAGATCTGGAAGCTCGCTTCAACACCTTGCAATATGGTCTCCTCAAGACCCAAAAAGAAGTAAAACAACTCAGTGCCAATGTTTCCTCCATCGATACAACCATCAATACAACCATAAATACAACCATGCAGTCCTCAATGGAGGAATTCAAACATGAACTGACCACCCAGCTTGAATCTATCTTTGCATCACTCTGCACCAAACTGAAGATCTCTATAGATGACCCTTTCTCTGATGCACCTCCAAAGACTGAAGGTGAACATTCCTCCCATTCCCATACCTTTCAACACCATCACTTTCAACGTGACCTATGCCTTCCACAAGTGGATGTGACCAAATTTGATGGCTCGGACCCCATTGGTTGGGTAACTCAAATAGAACATTATTTCTCTTTATAAGGCATTACAGATGACTTGGCCAAACTCTGGTATGGTGTTATCCATCTAGATCAAGAAAGTTGGCAATGGTGGCAATGGAGAAAAACTTCTCATCAAGGGTATATTGCTTGGACCCAATTTGTGACTGAGCTTTATGAATGCTTTGAAACTGACACCAACCATTTGGGCCATTTGAAAAAGTTGAAACAATCAGGAATAATAGAATACTTCATAGCTGCCTTTAAGTGCCTGGATTTTCGAACAGAGGGCACGACTGATGCTTTCTTTCAAGAGTGTTTTATCAGTGGCCTCAAGGAGGAGATTCGGGCCCATGTCCCCATGGCTCAACCCTCGAGTTGGGTGGAGGCTACTAAAAGAGCTAATGAAGCACAATAGGTTGTATCCTCTCAAAACCAAAAACCCTCCTTTATCCCTCACCCTAAACCCATAAATCCCACTACTCCCTCCACCCCATTAAAGATCCAAAAATTGACCAGGGATGAAATGGATGAATGCCAACTCAAAGGCCTTTGTTACAATTGTGATGACAAATATTTCCCAAGCCACAAGTGTGAGGAGAAAAATATTTTTATGGCCATCTCTGAGGATATTTCAGAAGAAGATGTTGAAACTCCCCTTGTGTCTGAGTCACCTGAAATCACTGACATAACCCCTCCCTCAGACCCTCCCGAAGTGGAACCAGTCATTTCCCTCAATGCTCTCACTGACTTCTCCACTCCCCAAATCCTCAAGTTAATCGGTTACATCAAGGATCGGAAAGGTCATTATTCTGGTTGATAGTGGAAGCACCCATAATTTTATTCATCGCTACATTGCCTAAGAAACTCATTGCTACATCCATGCTGTCAACAATTTCCAAATCATGATTGCCAATGGTGGTTCAATGAAATTTGGAGGGCACTGTGAAAATGTTCGTCTCCAAATTGGTGACTACCACCTAAAATCCCATATGTTTTCTATCGACATGGGCGGTTGTGACATTGTGTTGGGTGAAAATTAACTAAGGACTTTGGGTCCCATTCTCATGGATTTTAAGGAATTAACCATGAAATTTGACCAGGAAGGCCACCAATATAAATTCCAAGGAATCATTGTTGGTTCACCTAAGGTCATTATTTCCCATCGCATGGAAAAGTTTCTCAAAAAAGGTCATTTTGGTGTCATTGCCCAACTCCATTCCATACAAGCAACAGAGACACCCCCAGTGTTGCAAGACCTCCAAGCCCTCCTTTCTAAACATCAAATGGTATTTTCCACTCCCTAAGGAATCCCTCCTTCCTACAGTGTTCATGATCATTCCATTCCCCTTGTACCCAGAAGCCTTCCTCCCAATATCCGTCTGTATCGCCACCCCTTTTCACAAAAAAATGAAATTAAGAACATGGTCTAGGAACTCCTTAATGAAAGAATTATCCACCCTAGTACAAGCCCTTACTCTTCTCCTGTAGTCATGGTCCTGAATAAAGAAGGTTCTTGGAGAATGTGTCCTGACTTTCGTGCCCTCAACAAACTGACCATTAAAGAAAAAATTCCCATTCTTGTCATTGATGACCTCCTGGATAAATTGAGTGGTGGCCAATTCTTTACTAAACTTGATCTTCACTCGGGCTATCACCAGATACGTATGAAAGAGGAAGCCATTCCCAAGACAACCTTTCAAACTCATGAGGGCCACTATGAGTTTTTGGTCATGCCCTTTGGCTTGTGTAATCCCCCCTCCACCTTCCAAAGCCTCATGAATCATGTATTTTGTCCCTTTCTCCGTCATTTTGTCTAAGTTTTCTTTGATGATATCCTCATCTATAGAAAAACCTGGACAAACCATCTTACTCATGTGGATCAAGTTCTCCATCTACTCTCTCAGCACCAACTTTTCCTAAAACAGTCTAAATGTGCTTTTGGTGCCTCAGAAGTAGAATACTTGGGTCATCTGGTTGGCAAGGATGGCGTCAGGGTGGATCCAAAAAAGATTGAAGCTATGCAAGACTGGCCGCACCCAAAGACTCTCAAAATCTTGTGTGGATTTTTGGGCTTAACAGGGTATTATTGCAAGTTTGTTAAGAATTATGGAAAGATTGATACACCTCTCATTGCTCTCCTCAAAAAGAACTCTTTCACTTGGACTCCGGTCGCTTCTCAAGATTTTCAAACCTTGAAGATGGCCATGTGCACCACTCTGGTTCTAGCCCTTCTTGATTTCACAAAGACCTTTGTTTTGGAATGTGACACCTTAGGGAAAGGAATCGGTGTTGTCCTTATGCAAGAGGGTTGACCTTTGGACTTCACCAACATGCAACTATATAAAAGGAATCTAGGCAAACCCATCTATGAAATGGAAATGTTAGCTATTTTCCATGTCGTTGATCTGTGGCACCCTTATCTCTTGGGGTAACATTTCCAAATTAAGAAATACCATCAAAGTCTCAAGTACTTTCTGGAACAACACATTTCCTCCCCGTAGCAACAAAAATGGGTGACTAAGCTCTTTGGATATGATTATGAGATCATTTACAGGAAAGGCAAAGACAATGTGGTGGTGGATGCACTGTCTTGAAAATATGAAGAAGAAGGATCCCTTTTTTCTCTTTCCTTCATTGTACCATATTGGCTCCAAGCTGTTTGCCAAGAATGGCTACAAGATCCCAAAATTTTTCATTTGATCCAGCAATTGCAGACCAATGCTCCAGCTCCCCTAGGGTACTCTTGGCTCCAGGATGAGCTTCGATACAAAGGTTGTTTGTATTTAAGTAAACAATCAAAGATTAAATCCACGGTACTTTCTGAGCTTCATGCTACACCCACAGCGGAGCACTCCGAGTTCACCAAAACCTATGAAAGGGTCAAACGTTCTTTTTTCTGGGATGGTATGCAATAGGACAATCATAATTTTGTCACTGAATGTGATGTGTGTCAACGCAACAAGGGAGAAACAATCAAATCTCTGGGCACACTACAACTTCTTCCAATTCCACCTACTATTTCGAAGGATATATCTATGGAATTTATTACCGACTTACACAAATCGGGAAATAAATCAGTCATAATAGTGGTTGTGGATTGCCTTTCCAAGTATGATCATTTCTATGCTCTTCAACACCCATTTACTGCATCCACAGTGGCTCATATTTTCATGGACCAGGTCTTCAAGCTTCATGGCATGCCACACTCTATTGTTTCTGATCATGACCTAACTTTCAAGCAATTTTTGGCAATAACTGTTCAATCTATAGGGCACCCAATTGCATCTCAGCACAACTTATCATCCCCAGACTGATGGTCAAACGAAAGTTGTCAACAAATGTTTAGAAACATATCTGAGGTGTTTTGCCTCTGAAAAGAAAAATCAGTGGGCTCAATGGTTACCCCTAGTTGAATGTTGGTACAACACTTCCTACCATACAGCTACACGCATGACTCCTTTTGAAGAAGTATATGGATAGAATCCACCTTCAGTTCTCTCATACTTATCGGGTACCTCAAAGGTCTAGGAAGCTGACCAAACACTTATAGTTCAAGAGGATATTCTCCATACCCTCAAAGAGAACTTGTCCATGGCACAGAATTGCATGAAGCAACAAGCAAATCAAGGTCACTCTGAACGTCAATTTGCAGAAGGGGATCAGGTGTTTCTATGACTACAACCATATAAGCAAACTTCCCTCAAGGTCAAGCATTGTCAGAAGCTAGTGCCCAAATTTTATGGTCCTTATACAGTTCTCAAGCGTGTGGGACAAGTCGCCTATCAGTTAGCTCTGCCCAATCATTCGAAGCTACATCATGTTTTTCATGTTTCATGCTTAAAGAAGGTGATTGGAACTAGGTGCCAGATTCAAACCAACCTTCCCGAGCTAGATGAAGAAGGATCCATTTAGCTACATCCAGAAGTAGTTTTGGACCAGCATGAGCGTCACCTACGTCAGAGAACCATCAAGGAAGTGCTAGTTCAGTGGAAAGATACAACTCCAACATATGCCACTTGGGAACCAACTACCATTCTGCAGCAGTTTCCACATATAAAGCCTTGAGGACAAGTTTTTTTTTAAGGGGGGGGACATGTTAGAGTCCTAACCCGCACATAGGTAGAGCAATATATTCAAATGTAATAAAGGTCAATATTAATAAGGCCTTTCAATAAAATAGAATAAGGCAGATGTAAGAAGACCTAATAGAATCTTTTTCTTCTAGAAGGATCTTCCTTTACATGCTTCTCTTGATAGATGTATTTAGTATAAATAAGGGTCGAGGGTATAAAAACCCTATCTTGGAGATTATTGTAATAGAGCATTGCTTGACTGGAGGTTTCCCCCTCGAAGAGGCCCATGAACATTGCTTTCTGAATCAAAGTGTTATTTTTGTTGTTGTTCTTATATCATTTCTGTGTTATTGTGAAGATTATGCTGGTTATATTACTGTTATTCTTCCATTTCTAGCATTTTATTTTGTTCTGCATACTTTTTATATCTGGTATATTATAGTTTCTAGGGGAAGCTGCGGAGTAGACCTCATGTGTCTGCCTCTGGAAGCCATAGCTAAAACAGTGGATTCGCCAATAGATCCTCATCAATGGATTCATCACAGTGAAGTCACCAGGTGCACAGGTTCAATCTTGATATACTGGGTTCTGTTGTACCTTCAGAACCAGTAATCTTTGTCATTCAATCCCAGGGAAAATATTAAACTTCATCCCCAACAGTGGCACCAGAATTTTAGCACCAGGAGTCAACTCTAGATTGCATCAAAGGTAAGCCTAATACCCATCTGTTATGTCACAGTGAAATGATTTAATGGTGGTGTAATGGATGTAGACTCGGGATATATCGTTTTAACTCAGAAAACTAGGCATTTGTGCACAGATAAATGGGGTCTTGATCTAACTTCAATTAGTAAGTTGATATAGTGGTGGATAGGTGGAAGAATGAGAGAGAAAAGTGCAGGTATGCTATGAACATCTAGTTTTCCAACAGTCTTGGGAAGAAAAGCTTCAGATACAAGATCTGCTCAGATTTGAGAACTTCACGAAACTGAAAAACATTGTAGCAACAATGCAATCAAGCCTACATTACACCACAATCACAACAACTCGACTAGATCATCCATGCCCGAGCTTCCACTATCAGAGATCAAAATAAATGGGGAATAAAATTGACTGTTATTAAACAAGAAGTCTCCAAATACCATACATAACTGGAGAACTAGGATCTTTATTAAAACATTGCATGCGGGAGATTAGCTCTACCATCGACACTAACTAAAATTGAGAACGAATCCTAAATACTCAAAATGAAACCACAACAACAAGTTTGAACTATTACATTAAAGATGTTACGTCTGCATGCCTCCTAGTAGACTGCGCATGCAGTATTTGGCTAGTCATGAAGTTCAGTCGGACGCAATCACATTCTAGAATGGGCCTGCAAGTGAGTTGACTAGCTAACAGTCCCTTTCCAGACTTTCCATTAATGGTGGAAACAATGTCCAACCACCACCTATTGCTTTAATAACTGCTTCCTCGAGATCGGGAAGGCCCAAGTTAGCTATGCATTTGTAGGACATGAAGGACTTCCCTTGGCTATTTGTTGCTTCATTGAACTACTACAAGGGGACCCATATGATGGACGTAGACGAGGATATGGAAAGGATGATGGTGCCATTGATGTGGAGGTGAGACGAGAGGTGCCCATGTGGAAAGACATGGCATATGGAAGGTGATTGGGAAAGTACGGGTGGCAAAAAATGTGGGTGTTGCACTGGGATAGGACAATGATGAAGTGGCACAACATGAGGATGTGGGGACAGAGGAAATTTCATGGTAGTAGATGGGATGGGGACCATCTACCTAGGAGGAGGTGAGTGGTAGAACACCTGGCAGGAGATGGTAGGTGGGAGTGATAAGGATACATGGTCTGATGGTAAGTGGAGGAAAGGTGTACCATAATGTGACATGGAAGGAGAGTGGGTGATGGGATGGGCAGAGGTGAAATACGGAGTGGGAGACAGGTGTCAGCGGGAGGCGGGAGTGGTAAGAGGTGGTGGTAAGTGGTCTACTTGGAGGGGGTAGGCGTTGGTAAGAGGTTTTAGGTAGGGGGGACCGAGTTAAGGAGAGGGCAACACATTAGTGGAGGCCCCACATTTTAAAACCACCAACTCATACCCCCCCTCTTGTTAAAGGCAGAACATCGAGGGGGGGTTCTGATATGGCTCTTGCACTATAGATCTGGGCGCATGAATCTCAGCCAGTCATATCTATGCGTCTCTTAGCGTGACACACCTGTGTGCACAAAACTTAGGATAAGTGGGTTTTTAACCCATTTCTTGCCATTGTTTCCCCAAAGGGTTCCATTTCTTAGGAAAACACCCCCCCAAATTAATGTGATAACATGGGGAACATCATTGTTTGAAACATAGAAGAAGTCATTGCCTTCATAGTTTACATGTAGCTATGTCTAAACAAGATATTGTAATTGAGTGGGGCATTGATAACCTCAATGTCAATGAGGATGGTCTTTCCCATGAGTTCAACATGGAAATTTTGAAAGATCCCTTCAGGGGAGGATGTTCGACCATCATAAGATCTTAAAGTGATGGTGGATGTTACTAGCTTAGGGGAGCCAAGTTGTTTCCATAAAATTTTGGACATGATGCATGTGGATGAACCTTCGTCAATGATACACCAATGAACTGTTATGTTCTAAATTTTGACTGGTATCTGGAAAGCTACCAAAGCGGGGAGACGGGGTTCCCCACAATCTAGATCAAATGTGATGATTCTAGTGTCAGCTGGGTTGACTGCCCCCAAGGTAGAAATCAAGGATTTCCATTGGGTTGGACAAGTTTGGAGGACCTCCAATACTGACATGGTTGCAGGGGACTGTGCCAAGTCATCGATTAGACTATAATTATGTTCGGCCCTAGCCTGAGGGTTGTTAAAATTCCATCATAATGGGATACAAGGATCATGCACTAGATTGGTATATGAGTTTAGCTACAAAAAACCCAACAAGAACAACTAGAACGATTGTGGATATCAAGAAATTGTTGATAAATGAGTTTCAGAAGCCAAGTTTAGAGGACCAATACATGAATGAGATGATAGAAATTAGACAAAATCTAGGAGAATCCATATGGGAGATTGACCATAGATTCAAGCAACTGAAAGGAAAGTTGAAATATCTCATGACAGATATGAAACACAGGCACATGTTCATCAATTCACTATTACCACACTTGAATATCCACTGCAAAAATAGAAGTTTTAGACACAGGAAGAGGCTTTGAAGGAAACCCTACAACTGGAAGAAAACCAATATCATAAGATGTATCTAGCCATCGAAGAGCTGAATGAGGATTTGAATAACTTAATGTTCCATCTAAAACAAAACAAAATTAAGGACAAACGAGAAGTCGTTTGGTGTCCAACATGTAGGACAGAAGGACACCATAAGAACGAATGTCCAACATTCACATAGTACATGGCAGCAAGAATTCCAAATCTGTTACCAACAGGAGGACTATGGTGAGAAATTTATAAGAAACAAGGCCATGATCCATATCATTGCCCAATGATGCAGAAGTACCAGACCATCCCAAATATTTCATATTGCAACTTTTGCAAGTTAGTAGGCCATGATGATAAAAATTGTAGAACCATGGATTTGATGAGAGAGAAGACATCAAATGCATATAGGGTGTAGGAAGAAATGATGACAGGGAAAGACACACCTCATTTTAACTAGGTACCAGCCCCATACAACACTGCACAATAGCGGTACAATATTACGCATGAACCATATAATACAAGATAGCCCCACTACAATATCGCGCAGTATAACCAGACACCACAATATAACACGCTGCGAGGGGATTGAGCTAGGTGTAGAGACAGAGGAATAGGAAGAGGAGGATTTGGAAGAGGTAGAGGACCAGTGGTATGCCACAATTGTCAACAAATAGGTCACTATGCAAGAGAATTTCCACTTCCTCCAGTAACTTGTATGTATAGTTGCACATCGGATCATGACACGAAAGAATGTCCTACAATACTAGGGAAGATCCAAGAAAAGAGGAATCAAAACAATCAGAATGTTCAATGGATTTCAACAGAAGTGAGGGATGAAGGAAGAAACATCAACATAGTTACACATGGAGGAGATAAAATAGGAAATGACACAGTAAGACAAGATCCATAACAACACCAATGGGTGAAGAAGAACGTCGAACCAAGGAAACAGTTTGATGCGTAGAATGAGAAGGAAAAATTTAAGTAAGCCAGACAATAATTTTTGAAGCCTGACATTGCATCGAATTCAACCACACGACAGACTAAGGAAGTTCAAGAGTATGAGATGCCTCCATCATTGGATCATAACAAAGAAATGCAGCCCCTGGAACAAGTAAGTACAATCAAAGGATTTTTTCAATCATTTGTAAAATTATTAAATGATCCATCCTCGGTCAAAATATTGCAAAATATATTAGAAATATGTAGCATAGAGACAGATGGAAAACTAGAACAAAAAAAAGTCAATCACCTACATACAAGGAGAAGAACAAGTAGGGAGTTCAGGTTGAATGCCAACATTGGAGATTTCAACATGGGAGATATTATACTGGATATAGGATCTGAAGTTAATGTATTACCCAAGAATACATGGCAATGTATGGGGGAACCCACATTAGGATAGTCACTCATTCAACTGAAATTATCAAATCAGCATAGAGTCCTACTGATAGGGAGGCTGAAAGGAGTGATAGTAGACATGGACAGAGTGCGCACTAAATCTGAATTTGAAGTAATAGAGATAGTTGATGGAACAACACGATATCCAACATTGCTCGGCTTGGATTGGGAATTTGATAACTAGGCCATAATAAAGTTAAATACATGAAAAATGACATTTGAGTCAGGATAATATAGGGTCATTGTGCCATTAGACCCATCAGAAGGGGAAAGGTTTGTAGAGGCTACTTGCTTGGACTTGGAGGAAAATAGCCAGTTGTAGAGAAAAATCGTGCGAGATGAGGATTATGTAAACCCAACTACAGATGGGATACTAAGTTGGCAGAGAATTACTTCATGTACATCAGAATCAGAAATAGGTTTAGAGAACTGGCAACAGAGGCTACACGAATTTTCCACAAGAAGATGTGCAAGAATAGACCGTGTAGTAAGATGGGTAGGTATGAATATAAATGAACCACCCCGTTTCCATGGGGTAAACGATCTAGAAGAATTCTTGACACATTACAAAGATGAAGTTTTAGAAAATCAAAGACTCTTAGCACTAGATATAACACTCAATCCACACCTGCAAGATGGTGGGGTGCATAGAAGGAAACAATCAAGGATTGGTACTAATGTAAGTGGTTATTGCACATAAGGTTTGGTGCAGAAAAGAGAAGCAACCAGCAGTAGAAGTACGATGGACAGGGGGCACCAGTGGAACACTTGGAGAAGTGCAGAGTGATGTGTAAAATGACATCCCCAGTGGAATGGCCTCATCATTTCGTAAATACCTTAGAGGGCATACTAGAAAATTGGTATACAGACCAGGAACTACGCAAAGGAATTGCGATATGGACATTACTACAATGAAAATTTTAAGTCACTTTCTCATTTGAACATGAGAACCTCAACATAGATGCAACACTTAAGAAAATAAGAGGGGTGATATTCATCCAGGAACCAGAAGTTGAACTCATAACAGAGGAACAACAGTGGAACAGACAAATAGTGAAATAATTGTTGTCATGTTACCATGTCCAGAAAGAAGTACCATAGGAAGATGACCCATGTGATATTTAGATTGAGGAAGATGAAGGTGAAAGAGAAGTGAAAGTTCCACCTCTAGAATCAGAAGTAATTGTTTCTCTGATCAAGGTGAATAAATTCAACATTAGGACAATTGAGAATCCCAAAATGGATATCATTGGAGACTATTGGGATGAGCAGATAGTGGAAAACATAACAGAGTTACTGCGCGAGTACAATGACCTATTCCACAGAACATTCAAAGAAATGAAAGGAATAGTAGGAGAGCTAGGTGAAATGAAAATACCACTGAGAGTTGAGGCAAGATTGATTAGACAATGACCATATAGACTAAATCCCATATACAAGAAAAAATTCAAAGCTGAGATTGATAGGATGCTAGAAGCCAGAATCATTGAACCTGTGGAAGAATCTGAATGGATAAGACTAATGGTAGTTCAAGAGAAAAAACAAGGTGGGATAATAATATGTGTCGACTTGAGGAAGTTGAACGATGCGTGCCTACATGACCCATTCCCTAAACCTTTCACAAATGAAGTGTTGGAGAACGTAGGAGGACACAACGTTTAATCATTCACTAATGGATTCTCAGGCTACCACTAGATCAAGATATCATAGGAAGACAGATACAAGACCACGTTTTCCACAGAATGGGGATTCTACCAATACATAATCATGTCGTTCGGACTAAAGAATGCACCAATAATATTTTCCAGAGTAGTCATAGTTGCATTTAAAGAATTTATCCACCAGTTCCTAGAGTTATACTTGGACAATTGGATAGTCTATAATATGTTGAAAGACCATGTAGAGGTATTGTGGCTGATGTTAGAAATATGCAAGTAGTGCCAGATATCATTAAACATCAAGAAGTGCATCTTAAGAACACCGTTTGGGATACTATTGGGCCATATAGTATGCAAGCAAGGTTTATTAGTAGATCCTGCCAAAATTGCAGTAATCGTTAACCTGCCACCACCAAAAACAATATGTCAACTAAGAGCGAGATTGGGACACACATGATACTAAAGAAAATTTGTAAAAGGGTATGCACAGATCATTGCTTCAATGGAGAAACTATTAAGGAAAGATACAAAGTTCTAGTGGAATGAGGATTGTCAACACGGTTTGGATACACTGAAATAAAAAATGGTAACAACGCCAATACTAGTATTCCCAAACTGGGAGAAGACATTCCATGTACATGTAGATGCATCGGCCATAACACTTGGAGATATTTTGGTGCAAACAAGAGCAGGGGATTTGGATCACCCCATAGTATTTGCAAGAACAAAACTGTCAGACTCCAAGCAGAATTACAACACTATAGAGCGAGAAGATCTGGAAATGGTGTATGCACTTCAAAAATTCAGGCATTACCTACTTGGAAAAAAATTTAATATGTTCACATATTATTCAACCCTTAAGTACCTAGTCAACAAGCCAGTGTTGGGGGGGAGAATCTGTCGATGGTTACTAATGTTTCAATAATTTTACTTTAAAGTCATTGTGAAACCAGGGAAGTTGAACGCAGGACCTGACCACCTGTCAAAGGTCATGAAAAGAGAGGAACCTACAAATTTAGAGGACACATTTCTGGACTCACAGTTATTTTTCAGTCCAGATCATCGATGAATACTTTGCAAACATCATCCAAAGTACAATAACTGCACCATATGAATACAACATCACGCAGAAGAAAAAACTAGTAGTCTGAGTTTCAGACTATCAGCTGATTGCAAGACACTTATACAAAATGGGTGTAGATAGCATCTTGGGAAGATGTGCGATAGAACGTGAAATACCAATGATCCTAGCAGAATCCCATGAGGGAAAAGCAAGAGGAAACTATGCAGACAAATTGACATAGACCTCCCAACCCACAGGTCGAGAATCCGCATAGGATCTTTTCCTCCTCTGGCCCAAATAGCTCAACTGGCCCTTCTATTCCCCTTTCAGGAAATCTACACCCACAAAAAACCTTGAGGAATTTCCTCTTATACTTCGGGAGATCGGACTTCACAATTTTGTGAAACCTGTGGTCAAGCGTCCTATCCTTTCAACCCCCGAAATGCCGAAAAATAGCCAACACTTGACCTTTCCCCTTTCAAATTTTGTCTTTCTCCTTATCAGAATTTCAGTAGTTGCAACATCATGCAACTCTTTCCTTATACTCTTGGAGTCCCGAAACCCGAATCGTGGAAATTCTAAAACCCTAAGGTTCCACCTCCAAAATAAAATCAACGGTTCTGGATCCCCTCTCGATCCAATGGTCAACACGATTTTGCGTACTGGGAGTTCGAGATGTCAAAGCTTGAACTCTATGTCCTCTCTATATTTTGGGTCCTAAAATCCTGAAATGTCGAATGAGTTCCATCCCTTAAACCTTATGTCAACACAAACCCCGAATTCTCGAATCCCGAATCGCTGAAAGACCAAATCACCTCTTCACCCTTTTCTTTGCATTTCGCGATTTCAGAAATCTTGATAGGGATTGTTCTACTTCTTGTTGACAAGAATGTTGAATTCCTGAACTCTGAAGTTCTGAAATGTCAATGCGATAGTCTCCACCTCTGCACACGAAAGCTCCCCCCTTCATGTTTCGGGGATTTGATCAGCCAAAGTCTTGGCTTACTTTTGTCCTCTCAAAACCAAAAATGTCGAAATAATCATACTTTGCAATAGACAAGGTCAACGACCCTTATCCGCCTTACAACTCCTGCAGATCCTACGACGCTTTCTATTTTGGGAATTCTCCTTGGAGAATTCTGACCGTCCAATCCTTTACTCTCAAAAGGACTTCTAGTCCCGAACTTGGCCCAGTTTGATGACCACGCCCCTTGCTTCCCTTTGAACACTTCGAATGTGTAAAACCTTCCTGAGCTTCCTTGAAATCCTCAAGTACTCTAGGGATAACTCTTGCACGCACACCTTGCGGCACTTCTTCAAATACTCCTAAGTATTTGAACCCCTTAACTCTGCACAACTATGTGATAACAGTCCTTCAACAATATCACTCAGGTTATAACTCTGAGACTCTACTCGGCCTGCGCACACATTTCATGGCTCTTGTGCTTAACTTGCACTTCTATGAGAATGAGAACAATGTTATCCCTCCTGATCTTTTAGAGATAAAACTATGAACCCTTGTCAATGCACTCCTTGTAGAGAAAATCCACTGCACTCCTTGTAGGAATTTTTTCTTAGATAGAGAAACAATTGAAACTCATTCCTTACTCTCTCTCTCTCATATTTCAAAAATTCAACAAGAAATCATTCATACATAGTGTAACAACAAATGCATAACATAAAGAGTAAAATAGCTATAAGCATACTATTCAACATACATACACAGAGAATATCACAACACCATAAGTTTGAATCAAAGCTTCATGTATTAATTCAGGACTTTTGTACATGGGTGTTTTCAAATACAATTCTCTGCTTCTTCTCCTCTCTGTGCTCTATGCTCTATTGATCATGCTAATACTACAATGATACAAGATGAGGGTGTCTATAGTCGGTTTTCCCTCCTACACTCTAAACTGTCTAATCTGCATTTAAATCTACCTACTCACATTAATTATGTATTAATGCCTTCACCTACTATATATGAGAGCAGATCGCTCAATATTTGTTTACAATATCTAAGTGTGCTTCCTCTTAAATATTACATTAACATCTGCACATTTATTTCAAAACATCTTGAAACACTTTTGCAATGTGCTGAAATGCGCTGGCTCTTGTCCCAGCTATCTTCCGCCTCCACACTTACTTGTTGTTGGTGATGCTCCTGCATAACAAAGCTACTGCACATAAGGTATTGTGCATAGGACTATGGTGGATAACATTTCATAGAGACTCGAAAGAGTACTGTTAGAAATGTGATGTATGTCAGAGGGTTGGTAAACCGAATAGAAGGGATGAGATGCCCCTGTGACCACATGTAACTTTGTAGGTATTCGAAAAATGGGAAATATATTTTGTGGGACCAATTAAACCACCCTCCAAGAGGATAGGAACAAGGTACATTATCACCATGACAAAATACCTAACAAGATGGGCAGAAGCAACACCAGTCAAATATTGCAGCACATAGACAACATCAAACTTCCTATTTGAACATGTGATCACTAGATTTGGTTGCCCAAGGATTTTGATGAGTGACCAAGGAACTCACTTCATTAACAATACTATTAAGGCTATGACTAAGGAATTTTAACTTCACCATCAAAAGAGTACATGATATCACCCGCACACCCACAGGAAAATGGAACAGTAGAAGCATTTAACAAAATCCTGGAAAATGCATTAACAAAGATCTATAACGTTAATAGAGACGATTGGGACCTAAAAATACCAGTAGTATTGTGGGTATACAGGACCATAGGAAATAATTTGAAAGGACACATGCCATTCATATTGGTATATGGACAAGAAGCAATGATGTCATTAGAATTTTTGATACCCAGTCTGCGTGTAGCAGCAATTACGAACATGACAGAATGAGGCACAGTACAGGATAGGCTGAGTCAATTGGTGATCATGGAGGAAGATAAGATCCTAGAAAGATTCCACCAAGAAGTTCAGAAAGCAAGGGAAAAATATTAGCATGACAAACATATCAAGAGGAAAATGTTCAAAGAATGAGACTTAGTGTTTATGTATGATGGTAAATCCCTTTAACACCTAGGAAAACTCAGGATGAACTAGTTAGGACCATACGAAGTAAAATATGTCCTGGATGTGGGAGTTGTATATTTGAAGGACTTAGGAGCCACAAAACTCTAAGGAATGATCAATATGAGTTGATTGAAGCTATACAAGGACAATCAACCACCCACGAATTGAAATCCACTGCACAGGAAAAAAACAAAAAAATAGATATAGTGTAGGGCATCAAAAGGTAACAACGGGGGTAGAGTGCATCCAAACTAGATTGAGAACATGCTAAAAATAGAAAGAGAATGCACACTCAACAATATTATCCCGATGGAGACAAGTCCAATGGTCACTACAAAGAGGAAACAAGCGGGAACGACCGATATGGAAAAAGAGGCACCAATTGACGGTGACTATCGGAATTGAATGTCAGAAATGACTGATGGGATGGCATTAATCATGCTAACTAGTGACGGAAATGGAAATCAATCTCAATTACGAAGGAACCTACGGTTCAATTAAAGCATAACCATGTAAATGTCTCCAAAAAGCTTCACACGACACCGATACAAAGCAGGGATGCGAGAGTGAAAAGGTTATTACGAAATTCGAAAGGGCACAGAGAAATAGAGCATACACAACATAGAGTGAATGTTGTAGAGGTTTCAAAGGCTACTAAGCTCGATGAACAACAACTTTACCACCATGGCACCACCTAAATAGGGAGAGTCGATCCAGATTGCTAGACAACCCTGAGGTAGTACCAGAGCACAATCACAACCATAGGGAAGCGAAAAACAACCATCTCAGCCACCATAAGTCGTCAATGTGGATGAAATACCATCATCAGATACAACACAGGAAGTCCCACACCCATTATGGAGGAAACCCAGCAGAAAACAATAATGGGTATGGACATTGAGATGTCACAAGAAGGACAGGGCCAACCGGCTAAAGACGTAGGAAACCTAGGGCACCCAACAAACCCTGAAGAAGCCCCAAGAGTCAATGGGATGGCTCCAAACCAGGAAGAAATGATCGTGCCAGAAGAATCATAGACAACCACGTCAAAACAATGATGGGAGGGAGCAGTGGAAGATGTCACTGGCCAACCAGAGGAGTATGCCGAAGAATGAATAATCGAGGCTAGAACCTCGAGTCAACGACCATAGCGAAAGGACAAGTAGATAGTACCTAGGTCACCACGCAGACAACCCATCGCAACAATTGTTTTTTCGTGCATACTGGAATGGGTACATGTACCAACAAACTTGTTAGGTTATGTATAGAAATTGAGGTACTCAAACCATGATGTAATGGTCATGAACAAGTTCCCAGAGTTCACCAAGAAATTCTACCTATAGATTGTGGGTATAGGACCCTTTGGGGAACCAATCAATCAACCAGGCTAGTGGGCAACAAGACTAGAAAAAACTAGAATTCTAGGTCTATTGGACCTACCACACTTTGGGAGAGGCCAATATGCAAATAGTTGCGTCAAGCAGTTGATGGCGGTCATACATGGAGGATATCTATGGTTGGAATAGCTTGTTTCAATATATGTAGATCTCATCGCATACATCACAAGGCTGCAATGACAAGGTATGGATCTCACACAGTTCCTAGAGAAAAAAAAAAAGGATAAAGCATTGCTTGAGGAGATGAAGAAGAAATATGGAAATGAAAGGGGATCACACGGAATCATTATTAGGCATATTAATGACATCTTGACAAGAATGGACACAAAAATTATGGCATACAAGTTTCTCAAGAAATTCCGCAAGGAGGAAGTCCCAGCCGGGGTTGTCGCAACTGTAGCACAGTGTGCCAAGGGCATCACATTCATTTGGGCCCCTTATTTGTTGAATATGTTCCTATATGACTACAAGGATGCATAGGATCCAGGGACAAAATTTCATTATTCATGGATACTCATCCTGATATCCATGATGGGATGGAAGCATCCAAAGTACTCATTTTTTTCCACTAAACCCAAACCCTGTCATGGAGCACGATACTTATCACTTGGAGCCTCTTCAGATGCCAAGAATAGGAAAGAAAATGCAACTATATTCAAATGATATCTTTGTGACATAAAAGACACCATCGCCAACACTTAGAGGGTAACACTGAAAGTTGTTGCACACTATTGTTAGGATATTTAGACACTTAGGAGTTAGTTAAGATCTACTTGGTCTAATATGTTGTTAGGTAAAAGTATGTTTCTTTAGTATGCATTAGTATGCATTTGTAGTTAGGCAATCCGACGGTCACGATATGTTCCCGGCATAGAGTGATCCAATGGTTCATACTCTCCTCGATCTTAATGGCCATTGATCCATGGCTTAACACCCGATTGGTCCATGATCTCTATTTAAAGAGCATGGAGGGTCATTTGCCAATGATCGATTGTGAGAAACTCTCTTGTCAAATCTCTCTGTAATCTTTTTCTTTGCATTAATAAACTGCTCCAAGTGGCCGCGTTGGTTGGGGCCGTGGATGTTTCCCCGTAGGGGTTTTACCATGTGAAAACATCCATGTGTTGATCTTTGATCTAGTTATGTGAGTGGTTACTGAAGGTGTCCGTCCTCTGTTGGAATACCTGTGTTGTCGAACATGGTATCAAAGCCTATTTGAAGACCCGCTCCTGTTGTAGATCGAGATCGTGAAGCCGAGTTGCCTCATATCCATTTTCTAGAATTTTTGTACATTTCTAGGATGAAAGGACTGTTCCATTGTGTCTGGAGCATGCTTTTCATTTAGGAACACTTTTCGTTTCACTCGAAAAGGTTTCCGTTTTCCCAAGATACGGTCATTACAGTCAGAATCCGGAGGTATAAAGTCTGAATACACATTTTTAATTTTTTTGCAAAGTTTTGATTTTATTTTGGTTTGTATTTTTTTTTTTCGGGCTGCTACTCTTTTATATCTGCGTATGCTCTTTGTCCCGCACCTTGTGCGATCTCGACAAATCAGAAACAGATAGGAAAAGGTGCATCTTCCGCATGCTCTCCAAGGCTGTCTTCAACAACAACAACAACAACAACAACAACAACAACAACAACAACAACAACACCCCCAATCTGCCTTCTGAACATTACAATATGTTTTGCTAGACCAGTTGGTTAAAACTTGCCTTATTAAGTAAGAGGTCTTGAGTTCAAGTCTCTCTTTTGTTACTTTTTTTTGAAAAAGTTCATGCTAAAAATTGTAAAGTGAATCACTATAAGTAGCTTTATATTTTATTTTAGAGTTATTTTGCATGCAACTTTTCTGTTATAAGGTAACTGTCGAGCTGCAGATATACCATGTAAATCAACATTTAATTGTCAACCCGGGAAGGTAGACTTAGAGGAACCAGCACAGGAAATGCAGGAAATGAAGCTACTATCTGAACTGCTAAAAGAAACTCACTGAAAGAAGCTACTGTACTCTACTCTATTCTGCACGCGTTTGCACTACTCTGTACTACCTGGTACTAACCGGTATTGTTCTGTATATGCATGTAAAAGATCAAGCTAAGTGCTGACTACTTATCACTCCACACAACTCAACAACCATCCTATGAAACTTTCTATGGCAATCAAAAGAAACTTCTTTATCTCATGAGATACCCAAACTAATTCCTGAATGTTGAGCAGTCTAAATGTGAAAACTGAAGGAATGAAATCAATGGHTGGAAAGATAATGCTAAACCCTCTGTTGCAATGAAATGAAATACTACTTCTATCAAACCACTGAGCAAACTGCTGAAAGATGAAATCAAATATGAAATCTACTGTAAATACAATGTTATCATCTCTGTTTCTAGTCAAGGGGGCCCTGCCTTCTCTGTCAACAGGCCATTCTCTAACTCAATGCATACCAAAAATGAATAACCTACAGCAAAAGCAAAATGGAAATAACAAGAATCGTATCACTGAAACTCTCACTATTTTTATTGAAGATGAAAAGGACAATACAACTGCTGGGAGACTCTCATTCCTCTATTCTTCTACCCTATACTCTGTCTCTATCATCTCCAAATCATAACAGCTCTATCACATTTCAGATCCCCCCCACGCATGGCTCTCTACATCCTTTCTTTTCTCGAGCATAGCCTCATGCTTTTCCAACGTTTTCCAACGTTTTCCAACCTTCTGGCAATACATGGATTCTCTTTTTATCGCATTCCCCCTCTCTGGCAATGCGTGGCTTTGCCCTAGGTGAATAAGGAGTTACAAAAACGATTTCCTGGTCTCTGGCAATGCGTGGCATCTCTTTCCATAACGTTTTTGGTCTCTGGCAATGTTTCATAACATTTCCAGCTCTCTCTGGCAATGTTACACCACGTTTTAGATCTCTGGCAATGTTACATATGTTTCCAGCTCTCTCTGGCAATGTTACACCACGTTTTAGATCTCTGGCAATGTTACATAACGTTTCCATCTCTCTCTGGAAGTGTTACATAACGTTTCCATCTCTCTCTGGCAATGTTACATAACATTTCCATCTCTCTCTGGCAATGTTACATAACGTTTCTAACCTCTGGCAGTCGTGGCTTCGCGCCCTAGAAGTTATAAAACGGTTTCCATGAGTTATGCACGCATTTAAATACTTTGATGCCAGCTATTGGGTTTTACCAGCTATGAGCACTCTGTTTAGCTTATCTTGGCATTTTGCATATTGCCCAATAACCCCAGAACTGAAGTAAATGATGACTCTAACCATTTGCACATCTTGAATAATATTGCCGA
>JZKD02S0303805.1:99004-113765 GCA_000966675.3 Picea glauca | reverse complement strand
GCTCTCCCTCCTCGTCTCATTATGGTACATGTGTCCTCCACTCACCGTCAAACCATGTCTCCTTATCACTCCCACCTACCATCTCCTGCCAAGTGTTCTACCACTCACCTCCTCATAGGTAGATGGTCCCCATCCTGTCTATTAACATGGAATTTCCTCTGCCCCCACATCCTCACCTCATTCCTCTTCATCATTGTCCTATCCCAATACAGCACCCATGTTTTCCCCACCCATACTTTCCCAGTCACCTTCCATCTACAACGTCTGTCCACATGGGAACCTCTCATCTCACCTCCATGTCAATGGAACCATCGTCCCTACCATATCCTCATCCACGTCCATCATCTGGGTCCCCTTGTAGCAGTTCAATGAAGCAAAAAACAACCAAGGGAAGGTTTCCACGTCCTACAAATGTAGAGTTGACTTGGGCCTCCCCGATCCTGAGAAAGAAATTATTAAAGAAAATGATGGTGGTTGGACATTGTTTCCACCATTAATGGAAAGTCTGGAAAGGGACTGTCAACTGGTCAAGTCACTTGTAGGCCTGTTCTAGAACACAATTGCAACTGATTGAACTTCACAACTAGCCAGAGACTACATGCACAGTCTGCCAGGAGGCATGTAGATGTAATATATTTAATGTAATAGTTGGAACTTGTTGTTGTGGTTTCATTTTGAGTATTTAGGAGTCGTTCTCAATTTCAATTAGTATCGATGGTAGAGTTGAGCTCCCACATGTAATGTTTTAGTAACGATCCTGGTTCTCTAGTTATGTATGGTATTTTTGAGACTTCTTGTTTAATAACAGCCAATATTTTTCCCCATTTATTTTGACCTCTGATACTGGAAGCTCGGGCATGGATGATCTAGTCAATTTGTTGTGATTTTGGTGTAATGTAGGTTTGCTTGCATTGTTTCTACAATGTTTTTTCAATTTCTTGAAGTTCTCAGATCTAAGCGAATTTTGTATTTGAAGCTTTTCTTCCCAAGGCTACTGGAAGAACAGATGTTCATATAAGACCTTCACTTTTCTCTCTCATTCTTCCACCTATCCGCCACTATATCAACTTACTGATTGAAGTTAGATCAAGACCCCATTTATCTGTGCATAACTACCCATTTTTCTGAGTTAAAATGATATATCCTGAGTCTGCATCCATTAGACCACCATCAAATAATTTCACTATGACATAACTGATGGGTATCAGGATTACCTTTGATGTATTCTAGGGGTGACTCCTAGTGCTAACACCCCCACAATGGGAAAATCATCACCATCGACCAAGTTTCACATTACGATCCTAACCACTCCTCCAACATTGATAACATCTTACCTCTTGTTCGCACTAGTTCCGACGCGTTTCCACTCATGGATATGGGCCCAAAAATTTTCAAGGAACCATCCTTGTTGGGGGCATACCATGGAGCACCACTGCTCATACACCCCTCAACACAAGTGTGTGTCATATATTCTAATGGAACTGAAACAGGAGATACGATTCCTCCCACTGAGGATTCTCCACCCCTCGATGTACCACCAGTTGAAGAAATTCTACCTCAGGAATTCCTTGAGAACCCTACAACACCACTTATCCCCAATTTCACCCTTTCCCCGGGGAAAATCCAGGTTTGGGAAAAAATCCCCCAAGCCATTACTAAAATTCCCTTCTTCTACCCCCCACCGGGCGTACAAGATTTTCAGGTAGCTGCAATTCTTACCCTTCCCAACATGGTGCTCTCCATTCTAGTATGGTATCTAGACCCACCCATGATGGTTCCTCAACCATACCTACCTCCCCAATTAGAGGGAATTCTAATGTAGATTCCAGTACTAACTCCGACCATGCCACCCTCACCCCCAATTTCTAGCACCACTACTATGGTTGGGGGAAGCTGGAAGAATAAAGACCCCACCACTCCACTTCCTCCCCGATTTCAACCTCCTTGCGCACTCTATGAGAGAGAGGGACACCCCACTAATAGATTTCCTTCTCTCCCTGAGTTACGTAATCTGATCCAACTCCCTCGAGAAACCACATCACTCGTTGCTCCACCAAGCACATCTAGTACTACCACTGTGTCTCCCATGATAGGCAGTAAAGGGATGTGAACCAAATTCACTTGTGCCATGTGTTCATAATATTTCCATTACACTCATCATTTCCCAACTCTACNGAAATTCAATGAAGCAACAAAAAACCAAGGGAAGGTTTCCACGTCCTACAAATGCAGAGTTGACTTGGGCCTCCCCAATCCTGAGAAAGAAATTATTAAAGAAAATGATGGTGGTTGGACATTGTTTCCACCATTAATGGAAAGTCTGGAAAGGGACTGTCAACTGGTCAAGACACTTGTAGGCCTATTCTAGAATACAATTGCAACTGATTGAACTTCACAACTAGCCAGAGACTACATGCACAGTCTGCCAGGAGGCATGTAGATGTAATGTATTTAATGTAATAGTTGGAACTTGTTGTTGTGGTTTCGTTTTGAGTATTTAGGAGTCGTTCTCAATTTCAATTAGTATTGATGGTAGAGTTGAGCTCCCGTATGTAATGTTTTAGTAACGATCCTGGTTCTCCAGTTATGTATGGTATTTTTGAGACTTCTTGTTTAATAACAGTCAATTTTCTTCCCCATTTATTTTGACCTCTGATACTGGAAGCTCGGGCATGGATGATCTAGTCGATTTGTTGTGATTTTGGTGTAATGTAGGTTTGCTTGCATTGTTTCTACAATGTTTTTTCAATTTCTTGAAGTTCTCATATCTAAGTGAATCTTGTATTTGAAGCTTTTCTTCCCAAGGCTACTGGAAGACCAGATGTTCATAGAAGACCTTCACTTTTCTCTCTCATTCTTCCACCTATCTGCCACTATATCAACTTACTGATTGAATTTAGATCAAGAGCCCATTTATCTGTGCACAACTACCCATTTTTCTGAGTTAAATGATATATCTTGAGTCTGCATCCATTAGACCACCATCAAATAATTTCACTATGACATAACTAATGGGTATCAGGATTACCTTTGATGTAGTACAGGGGTGACTCCTAGTGCTAACACCCCCACAATGGGAAAATCATCACCATCGACCAAGTTTCACATTACGATCCTAACCACTCCTCCAACATTGATAACATCTTACCTCTTGTCCGCACTAGTTCCAACGCATTTCCACTCATGGATATGGGCCCAAAATTTTTCAAGGAACCATCCTTGTTGGGGGCATACCATGGAGCACCACTTCTCATACACCCCTCAGCACAAGTGTGTGTCATATATTCTAATGGAACTGAAACAGGAGATACGATTCCTCCCACTGAGGATTCTCCACCCCTCGATGTACCACCAGTTGAAGAAATTCTACCTCAGGAATTCCTTGAGAACCCTACAACACCACTTATCCCCAATTTCACCCTTYCCYCGGGGAAAATCCAGGTTTGGGAAAAAATYCCCCAAGCCATTACTMAAATTCCCTTCTTCTACCCCCCACCGGGCGTACAAGATTTTCAGGTAGCTGCAATTCTTACCCTTCCCAACATGGTGCTCTCCATTCTAGTATGGTATCTAGACCCACCCATGATGGTTCCTCAACCATACCTMCCTCCCCAATTAGAGGGAATTCTAATGTAGATTCCAGTACTAACTCCGACCATGCCACCCTCACCCCCAATTKCTAGCACCACTACTATGGYTRGGGGAAGATGGAAGAATAAAGAGCCCACCACTCCACTTCCTCCCCGATTTCAACCTCCTTGCGCACTCTATGAGAGAGAGGGACACCCCACTAATAGAWTTCCTTCTCTCCCTGAGTTACRTAATCTGATCCAACTCCCTCGAGMAACCACATCACTCGTTGCTCCACCAAGMACATCTAGTACTACCACTGTGTCTCCCATGATAGGCAGTAAAGGGATGTGAACCAAATTCACTTGTGCCATGTGTTCATAATATTTCCATTACACTCATCATTTCCCAACTCTACCTTAGTTTCACTAGACACTAACAACAATATCCCAAACCTTTCATCAAGATCCCTCTCCACCACCACCTTCAGGTACCCATGTCACTGACATCCATTATATCTCGACCTCAATCCATGAACAAATGAGATTCCCTTGCTATATTTTTGACTCACTTATTCAAAATCATTCAACCTCGTGACAATTAACTCCCCCTATCCCTTCTCCATATACTGTTCACATCGCCTCCCTTGAACTTGATTCACTTCCCACCCCTCCATGGTTCATGGATAGATTGTTTGAGGATATTCCCTCAAATCCTCCCAATTCTTCGGTTCATTTCCCCTAGGATATATTACCCCTTACCACAGTTTACAACCCACAATGTCTGGAAATTTGGTTTATGTCAAGTGAGCCACCGCACCATAGTTGTGATACCCCCTTTAGGTCTTCACCACTTGAAGACAATCACATGGTGACAGTCATCAATGTTACCTCCCTAGATCCCCTATATTCTCGCATTTTCTACTGTGATGAAGATATCCTGGAGGAACTCACTACCCCTGATTTCCCTTGGAATACGTTCCATCATTGAGCACTTTTCCTCTCACAAGAGGTATTTCACCCACCTGATTGGTATCCCCAAGCTCCCGTAATCTTCCAAAACACCTCACAACACTCTCTCTAGATCACCAATGGCGACAGTGCAAATGAGGTTTCATTGTGGGCCCAACATCCATATATAGGCCCTTTTTCCCAACTTCCACACTCAGTTACAGGATACCAGAGCCCTTATTTCCTGATTCATCTTCAGCCACAAGATCAGGGTCCCACCATCTACACAGTCACATTCCTTGGTTCACCATATTAACTTGGCCCCGAGGAAGCATTTTTATCACGTCAAGTCCAGGTACGCATGCTCATGTTGAAAATTATCAAATAATTGTTATATGTTCTTTATGATCAAATATTGTTCACATCGGGTATTTGGTTTTAATTTGTGCAAGTACTTGGTCATCCCAGCTAGTGAAGACCTTTCAGTTCTATGATCGACACTGGCATGTAATCATTGCCTATAAATACTAATTGCATCTCCCAGTCACACACTCTTATAGTCACACCCTCCGACATTCACCTTTAGGGTCCCTACATCTGGCTCTGTAGTACTGTCACCTCTATTGCATTTTGGTACTGTCACTCGATAGCACTCTCCCTTGCATGATTTTTCCCATTCATATTTCCCCTTGGTACTTTGAAACTCATGCTACTTTCACCCCATAGGGATGGGAGTCTCGATAGTCTTACACATTTTTGAGAATCAACCACATACTCCTTCTCATCATTTTTCTAGATTTCCCAATGGACTCCCAGGTTACCTCATCACGATTCTATTTTTTACTACACCTCAATAGTATAATTAACCCTCCATTTCATCCACAATTAATTTTCCCATCTACATATTTCCCTCCATTCATTTACCTCATAAAGAAAACCACCCATGGGGCCCCCACCCTCCACTAGTTCTCCACGCAACTTGCACCTGCACAGGCCAAGCCATCTTGCACTGGGGCACCCATTTCTGTATCTGTACACTCATCCCAAATTATTCTTTATTTATTTGGTAATTGTAAAAAGCCTTTGTTTCCAACATTTACTTCTCTTTTTGTTGTCACCCTTGATGACCTTATTTTTCTGGAAAAGCAACCCATGTCTCCCTTGGTTGGGGCATTCACTTTCCTCTACTCATATTTACGTCATCCATAAACCTCGAGTATCACACAGTCTATGTACCCTTGATCTTTGATTTTGTCTACTTTGTCACACCTATGGAACAATTTAAACCCATGTCTAGTCATCCCCCTGATGTTAGATATTATTTCACGGTTGCTACCAATCATCCTTCAAACATACCCCCAACCACGGGCAGTCTTGAGTCTCACTGCATATTGACTTCATTCATGTTCCTTATCAGTTCATGCTCCTATCTAGTGTATTTCATGAATCCCTTTTCTTCTTGGAGTCGTGTCTCCCTTTTTGTCAACATCAACATAATTTCCAGAAGGGAGATAGTATCTTGACTCTCATCACCTTTACAATGGAGAGTCTCAGATGCCACAGAGAGAACCACCATTTTTCTCTGATGTTGTTGACCCCCATAACGTTTGACTTCAACAAAATATCATGTTACGGTGGGTCTTACTATGTGAATATTGAAGTCATTTTATACCAGTCGAAGACCTCTGAATTTGTTAGGCCATCAATGCATACGAGTCATCAAAACTTATTACAGGTGTCCTTGCCTCTTTATAGAGAATGTTCACCATCCGAATTGTCATCTGCCATTATCAAAGTTCCTCGGGGGGCACTGCAGTTATCTACATCAGCACACAACTTCATTTACTGTCTTACATTTCTGAGTTACATGACATGAGCATGGGGCATGCCCGCCTTGTTTGTATATAGATTTTATTTTCTCTCCCTAGAGACAGATTTGGGTCTCACGGTTTCCCCTCTCCCTCCAACAAGATCTGTCTTGTAGTTCTTATCATTAATCTTCATTACAATGGTACTTTCAGTAGAAGAAACATTGGTGTATTTCGGCTATACGTATGCTCCTAACCTCACACAATAGGGGGCATCTGTTATCACTAAAATTTCATCTGCGACATCTCATACAAATGGTTACAGAAATGCAACAGCTCCAAACACCTATTAGTTCACCTGCAGTACCAAAATTTCATTTCTAGGAGGCATAAACTATACAACTGAGAAAAAAATTGACATGTGCTAACTCATTAAAGGAAGCGCATGCACAATGTGTGGGGCAAAGAAGCCATAAAATCACATAATGCACCATATGTGCTATTGTGTATGCAAAAATCTATGCACTCCTGTGAACATCGCATTTATGGTTCTTGTATTCCCCTCAACCACTTATGGACCATCTCCCAACTTGATTTGACCCTCAAATTCGTGCTAAATATGAATGGGGGGCTGGTCAAGGACCAAAGGGTGCCCTAAAGGGCCCCTTGTTCACACCAAGAGGCAGTTGGATATTTCCTCAAATACATGCTATAAATGGAGGCCATGGGTGCACTAAGCATTTAAAATTTTCATAGTATTGTTATGCTATCTCAATCCTCCCTCAAGAATCCTCTTTTCTTCTTGTAGCATTCTAGCAACATTCCAATAGGCCATTCCACTCACCTCTTGAGGGAATAGGCTTGGATTTATTCACCATTTTCTTTATTGTTTATCATTGTAAGAAGAGATCTCCAATAGGTAACTCAATATCCCTCCCAAGGAGGAAGAGGGGATCCATATGTTCTCCTTTTTCTATGGTGTTTTTCCAACTAATATAGTTATCCATTGGTGGCATAATCTTGGTCATTTGGTTGATTGATTTTGGTTCAAAGTTTCTTATGCATTCTAGTTTTATTCCATTAGTTGTTTCTATTTTATTTTCTTGTTTATTCCATGTGCTTGGATTATCTAACCCATGAACTAATCTATGTCTTGTCTAGCAGGCCCAACTAGACTTATGAGTGCCCTTTTTTTTCTCACCCAAGTGACGAAATAGACACAACAGTCCTCAAGAACCTATTGAAATTAGAAATCATCCCATTGCCTCTTGTGAAGACCCTCCTCCCAATACCTTCATTTCAAAAATGTTTTTTGATGGAGCCTCTTCTAGGGAAGTTGCTAGTGCTGGGAGATTCTTTACTTCTCCTACCCAAGAGACTATATCTCTGTATTACAAGATTGAATTTGAAGCAAAAAACAATGTAGCAGAATACAAGGCTCTTGTTTTGGGTTTGAGGGCTACCAAAGACATGAAGAATGAGGAGCTAGAAGTATTTGGAGATGTTGAGTTGATTGTTCATCAAGTCAGAGATCAGTATTAGGCTAAGCACCCCAGGTTAAGGGCCTACAAAAATGAAGTATGGGACCTTGTTGATATTTTCTTCATGGCTTTTAATATTTCATTTGTTCCAAGAAAGGAGAACATTGTGGCATATACATCGGTTGTTTCATAAAGTAAGTTCAAGGTTCCTTTCCCCCCAAAAATCAAGTGTGAGGTGGAAATAAAATACAAACCCTCTATTCCTGACAATGTCAAACATTGGAAGGTTTTTGAGGTTGATCTTGAGATTAAAAGGTTTCTTGAGACTGTGGATGAATTTTCTGATTTACATATTGATCAAGATCAGGATACTGAAGAAATCCCTCATGTTGATGTTTTTTTGAATAAAATTGATGACGATCATATTGTTCAGTTACCCAACAACCATATTCCAAAGGGATTTGTCCCCTTGGAGAGATTGTTTGACAGAAACGATGTTGTTGTAAAGGTTAAAAGTTCAACTGAATATGTTGATGTGACTGAATGCAATTTAGGAACAGAGGACGATCCCATATATGTCAAATTGTCTAGCAGTTTGTCAAAGGAGAAAAGGGTTGAGTATGTCAAGATTTTGAAGGAGTTTGTTGATGTNACATCTAGTACTACCACTGTGTCTCCCATGATAGGCAGTAAAGGGATGTGAACCAAATTCACTTGTGCCATGTGTTCATAATATTTCCATTACACTCATCATTTCCCAACTCTACCTTAGTTTCACTAGACACTAACAACAATATCCCAAACCTTTCATCAAGATCCCTCTCCACCACCACCTTCAGGTACCCATGTCACTGACATCCATTATATCTCGACCTCAATCCATGAACAAATGAGATTCCCTTGCTATATTTTTGACTCACTTATTCAAAATCATTCAACCTCGTGACAATTAACTCCCCCTATCCCTTCTCCATATACTGTTCACATCGCCTCCCTTGAACTTGATTCACTTCCCACCCCTCCATGGTTCATGGATAGATTGTTTGAGGATATTCCCTCAAATCCTCCCAATTCTTCGGTTCATTTCCCCTAGGATATATTACCCCTTACCACAGTTTACAACCCACAATGTCTGGAAATTTGGTTTATGTCAAGTGAGCCACCGCACCATAGTTGTGATACCCCCTTTAGGTCTTCACCACTTGAAGACAATCACATGGTGACAGTCATCAATGTTACCTCCCTAGATCCCCTATATTCTCGCATTTTCTACTGTGATGAAGATATCCTGGAGGAACTCACTACCCCTGATTTCCCTTGGAATACGTTCCATCATTGAGCACTTTTCCTCTCACAAGAGGTATTTCACCCACCTGATTGGTATCCCCAAGCTCCCGTAATCTT
Source organism: Picea glauca (assembly GCA_000966675.3). Taxonomy (NCBI): domain Eukaryota; kingdom Viridiplantae; phylum Streptophyta; class Pinopsida; order Pinales; family Pinaceae; genus Picea; species Picea glauca. Next base: position 104,552 of record JZKD02S0303805.1, on the reverse strand, counting down.
CCAAAACACCTCACAACACTCTCTCTAGATCACCAATGGCGACAGTGCAAATGAGGTTTCATTGTGGGCCCAACATCCATATATAGGCCCTTTTTCCCAACTTCCACACTCAGTTACAGGATACCAGAGCCCTTATTTCCTGATTCATCTTCAGCCACAAGATCAGGGTCCCACCATCTACACAGTCACATTCCTTGGTTCACCATATTAACTTGGCCCCGAGGAAGCATTTTTATCACGTCAAGTCCAGGTACGCATGCTCATGTTGAAAATTATCAAATAATTGTTATATGTTCTTTATGATCAAATATTGTTCACATCGGGTATTTGGTTTTAATTTGTGCAAGTACTTGGTCATCCCAGCTAGTGAAGACCTTTCAGTTCTATGATCGACACTGGCATGTAATCATTGCCTATAAATACTAATTGCATCTCCCAGTCACACACTCTTATAGTCACACCCTCCGACATTCACCTTTAGGGTCCCTACATCTGGCTCTGTAGTACTGTCACCTCTATTGCATTTTGGTACTGTCACTCGATAGCACTCTCCCTTGCATGATTTTTCCCATTCATATTTCCCCTTGGTACTTTGAAACTCATGCTACTTTCACCCCATAGGGATGGGAGTCTCGATAGTCTTACACATTTTTGAGAATCAACCACATACTCCTTCTCATCATTTTTCTAGATTTCCCAATGGACTCCCAGGTTACCTCATCACGATTCTATTTTTTACTACACCTCAATAGTATAATTAACCCTCCATTTCATCCACAATTAATTTTCCCATCTACATATTTCCCTCCATTCATTTACCTCATAAAGAAAACCACCCATGGGGCCCCCACCCTCCACTAGTTCTCCACGCAACTTGCACCTGCACAGGCCAAGCCATCTTGCACTGGGGCACCCATTTCTGTATCTGTACACTCATCCCAAATTATTCTTTATTTATTTGGTAATTGTAAAAAGCCTTTGTTTCCAACATTTACTTCGCTTTTTGTTGTCACCCTTGATGACCTTATTTTTCTGGAAAAGAAACCCATGTCTCCCTTGGTTGGGGAATTCACTTTCCTCTACTCATATTTACGTCATCCATAAACCTCGAGTATCCCACAGTCTATGTACCCTTGATATTTGATTTTGTCTACTTTGTCACACCTATGGAACAATTTAAACCCATGTCTAGTCATCCCCCTAACATTAGATATTGTTTCACGGTTGCTACCAATCATCCTTCAAACATACCCCCAACCATGGGAAGTCTTGAGTCTCACTACATCTTGACTTCATTCATGTTCCCTATCAGTTCATGCTCCTATCTAGTGTATTTCATTAATCCATTTTCTTCTTGGAGTCGTGTCTCCCTTTTTGTCAACATCAACACAATTTCCAGAAGGGAGACAATATCTTGACTCTCATCACCTTTACAATGGAGAGTCTCGGACGCCACAGAGAGAACCACCATTTTTCTCTGATGTTGTTGACCCCCATAACATTTGAATTCAACAAAATATCATGTTACGGTGGGTCTTACTATGTGAATATTGAAGTCATTTTATACCAGTCGAAGACCTCTGAATTTGTTAGACCATCAATGCATACGAGTCATCAAAACTTATTACAGGTGTCCTTGCCTCTTTATAGAGAATGTTCACCATTTGAATTGTCATATGCCATTATCAAAGTTCCTCGGGGGGCACTGCAGTTATCTACATCAGCACACAACTTCATTTACTGTCTTACATTTCTGAGTTACATGACATGAGCATGGGGCATGCCCACCTTGTTTGTATATAGATTTTATTTTCTCTCCCTAGAGACAGATTTGGGTCTCATGGTTTCCCCTCTCCCTCCAACAAGATCTCTCTTGTAGTTCTTATCAACAATATTCATTACAATGGTACTCTCAGTAGAAGAAACATTGGTGTATTTTGGATATACGTATGCTCCTAACCTCACACAATAGGGGGCATCTGTTATCACTGAAATTTCATCTGCGACATCGCATACAAATGGTTACAGAAATGCAACAGCTCCAAAAACCTATTAGTTCACCTGCAACACCAAAATTTCATTTCTAGGAGGCATAAACTATACAACTGAGAAAAAAATTGACATGTGATAACTCATTAAAGGAAGTGCATGCACAATGCATGGGCCAAAGAAGCCAGAAAATCACACAATGCACCATATGCGTTATTGTGTATGCAAAAATCTATGCACTCCTGTGAACATCGCATTTATGGTTCTTGTATTCCCCTCAACCACTTATGGACCAGCTCCCAACTTGATTTGACCCTCAAATTCGTGCTAAATATGAATGGGGGGCTGGTCAAGGACCAAAGGGTGCTCTAAAGGGCCCCTTGTTCACACCAAGAGACAGTTGGATATTTCCTCAAATACATGCTATAAATGGAGGCCATGGGTGCACTAAGCATTTAAAATTTTCATAGTATTGTTATGTTGTCTCAATCCTCCCTCAAGAATCCTCTTTTCTTCTTGTAGCATTCTAGCAACATTCCAATAGGCCATTCCACTCACCTCTTGAGGGAATAGGCTTGGATTTCTTCACCATTTTCTTTATTGTTTATCATTGTAAGAAGAGATCTCCAATAGGTAACTCAAGATCCCTCCCAAGGAGGAAGAGGGGATCCATATGTTCTCCTTTTTCTATGGTGTTTTGCCAACTAATATAGTTATCCATTGGTGGCATAATATTGGTCATTTGGTTGATTGATTTTGGTTCAAATTTTCTTATGCATTCTAGTTTTATTCCATTAGTTGTTTCTAGTTTATTTTCTTGTTTATTTCATGTGCTTGGATTATCTAACCCATGAACTAATCTCTGTCTTGTCTAGTAGGCCCAACTAGACTTATGAGTGCCCTTTTTTTTCTCACCCAAGTGACGAAATAGACACAACAGTCCTCAAGAACCTATTGAAATTAGAAAACATCCCATCGCCTCTTGTGAAGACCCTCCTCCCAATATCTTCATTTCAATTTTTTTTTTTGATGGAGCCTCTTCTAGGGAAGTTTCTAGTGCTGGGAGATTCTTTACTTCTCCTACCCAAGAGACTATATCTCTGTATTACAAGATTGAATTTGAAGCAACAAACAATGTAGCAGAATACAAGGCTCTTGTTTTGGGTTTGAGGGCTACCAAAGACATGAAGAATGAGGAGCTAGAAGTATTTGGAGATGTTGAGTTGATTGTTCATCAAGTCAGAGATCAGTATTAGGCTAAGCACCCCAGGTTAAGGGCCTACAAAAATGAAGTATGGGACCTTGTTGATATTTTCTTCATGGCTTTTAATATTTCATTTGTTCCAAGAAAGGAGAACATTGTGGCATATACATCGGTTGTTTCATAAAGTAAGTTCAAGGTTCCTTTCCCCCCAAAAATCAAGTGTGAGGTGGAAATAAAATACAAACCCTCTATTCCTGACAATGTCAAACATTGGAAGGTTTTTGAGGTTGATCTTGAGATTAAAAGGTTTCTTGAGACTGTGGATGAATTTTCTGATTTACATATTGATCAAGATCAGGATACTGAAGAAATCCCTCATGTTGATGTTTTTTTGAATAAAATTGATGACGATCATATTGTTCAGTTACCCAACAACCATATTCCAAAGGGATTTGTCCCCTTGGAGAGATTGTTTGACAGAAACGATGTTGTTGTAAAGGTTAAAAGTTCAACTGAATATGTTGATGTGACTGAATGCAATTTAGGAACAGAGGACGATCCCATATATGTCAAATTGTCTAGCAGTTTGTCAAAGGAGAAAAGGGTTGAGTATGTCAAGATTTTGAAGGAGTTTGTTGATGTGTTTTCCTGGAAATATGAATATTTGAGAACATATGACACCAACATTATTGAACATAAAATCCCTTTGAAAGAAGAGGCCAAACCTTTCAGGCAGAAACACAAACAGATAAATCCCATGTTGTTGCCTATTATGGAGAAAGAAGTAAAAGTGTCGTTGAATGCACATACCATCATCCCTTTGAGATATTCATAATGGGTAGCTAACTTAGTACTTGTGAGGAAGAAAAATGGGGAAATCAGGTTATGTGTTGATTTCAGGAATTTGAACAGGAGATCCAAAAAGGATAACTGCCCCTTGCAAAAAATGGATCACATTTTTCAAAGAGTGATTGGTTCATCTAGGATGTCTATGATTGATGCCTTCTTTGGATACAATCAAATCTATGTTCTTCCTGAAGACAGAGAGAATAAATATTTCACTACCTCTTGGGGCACATTCATGTATGCTAAAATGCCCTTTGGATTGATGAATGCAGGAGCAAATTTCCAGCGAGCCATGGACATTGCCTTCATTGGGGAGAAGGAAAAATTTGTAGTCATTTATCTAGATACATTACAGTGTTCTCAAAATCTGATAAAGAGCATTGTCATCATCTGAAGAAAGTCTTTCTGAAGTGCACAAGGTTTGGTCTCTCCCTCAATCCTAAAAAATCTTTGTTTTCTATGAAGGAGGGAAAATTATTGGGGCATGTTGTGTCAACTGAAGAGGCAATAATTGATTCAAGTAGAGTAGAGACAATCTACACCTTATATTTTCCCATATCAAGGAAAGAGGTTCAATATTTCTTGGATAAAATCAACTTTCTGAGAGGATTCATTTCTAATTTTCTGAGTTGGTTAAGCACATTACAATCATGCTTAGAGAGGGAAGTGAGGTGAAATGGACTACTAAGTCTAGAAATTCTTTTGGCCAACTCAAAAGGGATTTTACTGAATCACCTGTGCTCATTAGTCCTGACTATTGTAAGGAATTTTCGATATTTTATTTTTCCTCATCTGTACATTGAATGTTGTTTTGCTACAGAAAAATACAGAGGGGTTAGAGCATCCTATTTCCTTTTTCAGCAGAGCATTGAGGGATGCATAAATGAGATATGATATTATGGAAAAGAAGGAATATTCTTTAGTAAAGGTCCTCAAGGCTTTTAGAATCTATGTTCTACATTAAAAAATTATTGCATATATCCCCTCATCCTCAGTGAAAGAAATATTGATCCATCCTGATATAGATGGGAGGAGAAGAAAATGGATTGCAAAAATTTTGGAGTTCGACCTAGAAATAAAACCCACTAAATTGGTAAAAGACCAAGGTTTAGCCAGGCTGTTGGTTGAATCAAACTACATCGATTTAGGGGTTAATTTCATGAACACAAACTCATAAAATCAGCAAACTAAGATTGTTGATAAAAACTCTCATGTCAATCTTAAGTTAGCAGTATGCACCTGGTATAAAGACATCATATATTTTCTGCAGAAGCTGAGGCCTCCTAATGGTTTGGAAAAAAACATGGTAAGATCTTTGAAACTCAAAGAAATCAAATATTGTCTCATTGATCATGTTTTGTACTGGAAGGATCCCCTAGGAGTTCTGTTAAGATGTCTATGTTAAGCCCTAATATTGGCTCATTACCACTTAATTGGGGCATATTAGATTAGTAATGTTATTTTATTTATGTCGGCTTTAGGCCATTAGTTGTGATTTAGATTAGTAAT
>JZKD02S0303804.1:1032354-1045641 GCA_000966675.3 Picea glauca | reverse complement strand
TAACTACCCATTTATTATATCTAACTATCATAGTGGGCCTTATTTAATAATATAGTGGACCTAGTATAATGTAGTATACCTAGGGAGGTAATATGGGGTACCTAGGAGGTACCCAATGGGAATGTAGTTGTGTGTTATTAGTGGAAGTCATTTACTTTATGAGAATGTGGTCATTCAATGGAAGGTGGACTAGGTCCACTATATTAATAAAGGCCCACTATGGTAGTTAGATGTAATAAATGTGAAAAAACTCTCTAGAAGGTTCCTAGGAGATAGAGAGAGCTATATAAAGAAGTGTAATCAATGTAATGAAACATAGTGAAGAATATGGTCATTGTAACAAGAAAGTATTGCTTGAGGAGTGCATTCCTTCCATAAGGAATAATATATGGTGTTACCCTACCTCAAGGTTTTTCTCTAGTTCTTTTGTTCAATATTTGGTGAATGGTTTGGATTATTCTTGTTTATATTGTGGATCTATTTTGAGATTTATCTTCATTTATATTGTGGATCTATTTTGAGATTTATCTTCATTTATATTTAGGTACTTAAAAATTGGTATCATAGCACTTTCCTTGGCCAAAGAAGGGAATAATTTTTTGTTTTTTTTTTTCATATTTTTTCTAGGGAAAAAAAGAGTGGCGCACTTCAGGTTCTGATATGAAGATTTCTGAGCTGAATTTGGAAAAAAAAAAATTAGATATTTTAATTCCTTTCGAAAAAATACCTAATTAAAAAAAAAAACATCAGTCGAAATGGAGTCTGGGAAGTAAAGTTATGAGCATTTTAAATTCAATAGTTTTTCAGGGTTTTTTCGGAAAAAGCTGCGATATTCTGTAGTAAGTTATTTCTACACCCTAGTTTTTGTTGAATATTTATTCCAAGCATGATATTTTTTACTTGAAGAGATGATGGCCCTAATATTGAAAAAATTACACAATCTCACAAGTTATTATGGAAAGGGCAGTGGAAATCTTTTGTAGATTAGGGTTTCAAAGGTGATGCTCTCATATGGTGGAAATCATTTCACCATTCTGAGTGGATGTCACTTTCTAATGAAGCACTTGAAAAATTACTTTTAGACAAGTGCTCTCATACAAAGAGTAAGGATAAATATATCACCGATAGTTTATTTTCATGTGGAAAATCTATATTACAAGTTCATGGTTGTATTCATAAGGAAAATGTCATTGTTTCTATTAACCCTAGTTGCAAACAAAATTTTATCAATATTCAGTTGGTTAATAGATTGCAAGTTCTGAAAAAGAATATTCAAAGCACACAGGTTACAGGTGAAAATGTTAAACTTTTTAAAGATTTGAAGCTCAATATGGATAAATATGTGTTGCATTCAGATTTTGAGGCTCTAGATATGCGTGATGAAGACATTGTTTTGGGATATCCTTGGATAGAATCAATGGGTACCATTAATATTAATGTGCAAAAGAAGTTTCTAAATATTTGGTACAAGAAAAAGAAAATTACATTGCAGGATGTGTCTCTTAGAAAGAAAGATGAGCCCATGGAAGATAGTAAAGAAGTTATTGTTGAGTCTAAAGTTGAATCCGAGGCAGAGTCTATAGAAGGAGATGAAGCAAAACTACATGAAGGACATAATCAATAATCTAAGGAGGTCATTGAATCAAAGGCACAAAGTGTTGCAGATTTGAAGAAAAAAGAACAGATACCTATAGTTGTTCTATATCACCATCCACATCATATAGAGACAATCATAAAGGCAAGGTCGTGTGGATCAACACAATTATGCACGATCAAGGCACCAAATAGGAAACCGATCAAGAGGTTCATGGAGGACTACCATCACTACGGGAAGAGCTCAGGATATAGAAACAATCCCATGGAAACCCCGACATGATGCAAAGAAAGATCAGGGTGGCAAGGCAACATATATACATCATGTTCTACTTCCATTGAGATGGATGGATGGTCATACTTGGTACTAGTTGGCTACATTGCTTAACCAGTCATATTGTGTGGTTTCTTCTCATGTTTTGAGGAAAAAACATGTGAAGGGGGATGGAATGTAGTATACCTAGGGAGGTAATATAGGGTACCTAGGGAGGTACCCAATGGGAATTTAGTTATGTGTTATTAATGGAAGTCATTTAATATATGAGAATGTGGTCATTCAATGTAAGGTGGACTAGGTACACTATATTAATAAAGGACCACTATGGTAGTTAGATGTAATAAATGTGAGAAAACTCTCTAGAAGGTTCCTAGGAGATAGTGAGAGCTACATAAAGAAGTGTAAGCAATGTAATGAAACACAGTGAAGAATATGGTCATTGTAACAAACACGTATTGCTTGAGGACTGCATTCCTTCCATAAGGAATAATATATGGTGTTACCCTACCTCAAAAGTTTTCTCTAGTTCTTATGTTCAATATTTGGTGAATGTTTTGGATTATTCTTGTTGATATTGTGAATCTATTTTGATATTTATCTTCATATCTATTCAGGTACCTCTTTTATTGCTATCAAACCATTGAGGTAGGGCAACACCATGCAATGGATCCTATTATGGAAAGGATAATCTCATGTTCATTTGCCTCTTCGAGGGGGCATCCTACTATTGAGCTACAACTCACAATACAATACTTCTCTTCATATCCCATTACATTGCTCGAACCCCTTTATATAGTGCTACCATGACCTAAGAGAATTCTAGAGGAGGAATCTTCTAGAAGTAGAACCTTCTAAGAAGTCCTCTTACATTTATTATATCTAACTATCATAGTGAGCCTTATTTAATAATATAGTGGACCTAGTCCACCTTACATTGAATGGCCTCCACTATTATCATTATGGGCCCTCTGTCCCTCCTTACTACCTATCTAGCTACCTAACAGATAATAGATGTATTCTATTATGAAATTGACACGTGTTATGGCACAATTTTAGTGCCACTATTTGATCACCTTATTGAAGGAGGTTAAAGAGTTTTCCATGGGAAAGTAGGCTAGGATGTGGTGTACAATTTGAAAATTTTCTGGACATCTATGGAATGACCATCCCATTTTGTAGAGGCATATTGCTACTATCAGTAACCCATTTCTTGGGAAATCATAAGTGGAGATTTGTGAACTTTGTTGGAAACATGAATATGATCCCTACCATTGCCCCCAGTTGCAAAAGTATAGTAGCATGATGGTTGTGCTACATTGCAAATTTTTTTGAGTCAAGACCCACCATACAGATGACTCCCAAGCCTTTAAAACTTATACAAAAAGATTTGAGATGAACATATTTGTGATGGAATTGGTAGTAGGATGGAACATATGTCTAGATTAGAATCGAGAGAATAAAATAATGTGGAACAATGATGGGAATCACATGTTGGCGACGTGTTACAATATCAATTTTATGGGTCACAACACATGGAAATATCTACAACCTTGTTAATCGTGACGTGGAGGCTAACATAAGAACGATAAGAACAATGGATATTTTCCATAACTTATTTAAAATGGAAAGTGCATGATATAGGTATATTGAGGATAACATGGTAAATTCTAAGCCATGGATTCTCAAAAGAAACAAAGATGATTGTTCCTACACATGAGTATATATTGTGACTAGAGAATATGCCAAAGTAGGTGAAAATGATGGTGTTGTGGGTATTGTACCAATTAGGAAAGCTTCACTAAAGGATTTCACATTTGATTTACCTTGCTAGAAGGAATTGATCTAATATATGAAATTGAGGTAATGTAGAACAATGATCCATATAAGAGACTAACGATCCAAAACTATTGTAGTTATTTTGACTCCTAGTGGAAAGTTGTAGAATCAGTGTCAAGATATCCCTCTACTCCCTACAAAGGATCAAGTAAAGGGATGGCTGAATAATTTCCTATGGATATGGGGAGATGATAATTCAAAAACCAAGCTAAGGTTCATCAACATTTGTATTAACCTTAGCAAAGACCTTATCTTGGAAATTAACATATTATAAAATGAGTTATACCTAAATGCCTTAATTGGTGGATATGGTGTATTCTCGAATTTATGGGATAGATAAAACTCATATACTTGTTGTTCCAAGTACATTTGGTGAATTTGGTTAAGAATTTTCTTGAGTGATAGGTTGGAACATAAGGAAGTGGATCTTGACGGGGTAATGGCTTAATATATTTTTAAGTCATTGAGATTCTAGATGATAATGATTCTTATCTTTCATTTATGGGGATTTATTGGTAATTTTACAATGTTGTCCTAAATTTATGGCAATGCCATATGTCTTTGGAAAAATCAAACAAAAGGGCTATCCAACCTTTGGACCTCTTGTAGGGAGGATGATTCATCAAGAAAGTGTCTTGAAGATCTATATGATGGAGTCATGGATCAATTATATAATATAATATCAAGATAATGAAGGATTACATTAACCTATAACAAATGGGGAGTTAAGTTGGAGGAGTATCTTTTTGTATGATACTAACTTTACAGAAGTGCTCACCACTAGTAGAATGGAGACTATGAGAAATCAACCTGCTAATGTGAAATGGTGAGGTTGGTTAGGTGGATTGGGGCCAAACTTAAGGATCCACTAATGTTTGTGGACAAACTATATTTCAAATTTCATAAAACATATATTCAAGCAGGTTTTACCTATGTAGAGGATGGAGGATCTTGATATTACATTGACTCTTGTAAGATGGTGGGCTACCCATAAGGATATTTTGGAAGATTGGGAAGATTTTCATAGGACAAGGAACTATTGAAATCGGGAATCATCATAGAAGTACTTATTAATTATCCCCTAACTCAATTTGAAACCAAATCTATCCCTGATGGGTATGAAAACTAGCACAAATAAACATGAACAATGCATGAGTGCATACATTTATGGACACCTTAGAGCCATTGTAGAAGACATGGTATTTATAGGTAGAGACATCTTGATGACCAACTGGATATATTTCTAGACCATGTTTTGTGACAACTTTCAAATTTTCAAAAGAGTGGGGTCCTAGTTGATTTGTAGTAGAGTCAAATATTCCCAAAGAGAAAACTATAATAGTGTTTAATGGTTGGTGTTGTAGAGTCAAATCCCATAGAGGAATTTTACCACTACACTTTGAATAATCAAAAGGATACTGCATATTACAGGATATAGGAGACATTAGTATTCCTATATAATGTCATGAGCCTTTGAAGGAAAAGTTTGTCAACATTCTTATCGAGGATACACCCAATATGGCTATTATTGGAGATTACTAGGATGAACATATTATTGTATATATTGAAACTCTTCTCAAGGACCTTGTCATTCAGTTTCCATAAATATTCATTGAAATGAAAGGAGTGGTGAGGGACTTAGGTGAAATAGAGACTGATTTAAAACCAAGGGCCAAACCCCACTACATGGAATTTGTCAAGCATCAAATTGGTAAAATGATGGTAGTAAGATTTATATTCATAGTTCGTAGTTTGATTGGATTATTCCAAATTGTAATATAGGGAAATATGTGAATTGGATCATGAGCAAAAATATGTCCTATGGGATGTGTTTGGTGAATAGAGTGAAGGTCATTATAGAAAAAGATAATCTTCTAATGAAGTTCTTCATACCTTTCTATGGTGGTTTATGCTATTTACAAATGTTGTGGAGTATGCAAATAACTATGATGTATGTCAACAGGTTGACCACCCTTTTTTCTATGATGATATTTTGTTGCAACCAATTGTGGTTGAGAAGCCATTTGATTGGTGACCGATTGATTTTATTGAGTCAATTAATCCACCTGCGTGTTATTCCAGGGCTTGATATATCATCATCATGAATGTTGTTTGATAAAGTGGGTAGACACTGCACCAACACGAGACTATACTATAGATACAAATATAATCTTAATATATTAGAATACTGTCACATGGTTTCATTATCCTTGGAGCCTTACAAGTGAGAAAGGGAATCATTTCATCTAAGGGGGGGGTTGTCAAGACCAAACCTTACCACCTATAGGAAAATGGAACATCAAAAGTGTTTAACAAGCTTCTGGAATAAGGATTGACAAAGATTTGTGTAACTGATTGAGATGTCTGGGATGAGACAATCCCACAATCCCATTAGTTCTATGGAAATATTGCATGGGTTGAAAGACACTAGCTAGGAACACATAATTTAATATGGTATATAGAAAGGAAGCAATTATGCCACTGAAATATGTCATGCCTAGCTCGTGCATTTCCATTTCCTTGTATATGTTTGAATTTGCTTCTTTAACATAATGGTTGTACACACTTTACAATAACTAGAGGATCACACATTCTTAGCCCTAAATCATTGGTTGGTCTAGAAGTAATGACAAAAAATTGGCCTCATTGCAACATTAGTTCTAAGAACCTTGTGTAAGGGGATTTGGTCATATTTTGTGATATAAAATGCTGAAAACATTGAGGAAAACTATAGATGCACTAGCTTTGGTCATTTTGCATTGACTAGTTCATGGAGTGGAGTGCAATTAAGTTGGCCCAATTAGATTATGGAAATTTGATGAAATTTGATTGCATAGTGCAAGCCTTTCCCTTCATTACCTTTGACCAAAGTTGAACAACCATTATCATTATTATTATTTTTGTCTAAATGGAAAGGGTGTGGGAATTAATATACATTAATTAATAGGCAATTCAATTCTTGTAAATCTATTTCAATAATTTGGATTCAACAATTTCAATTTTTGTTGTTTATATCACTTTTAAATATAGAAATTACAAATATATAGACTAGTTGCTCCACTCATTGGTACATTTTTTATGCCAAAAGGATTCCGGATTTTGAAATCTATAAATGGAATGTGTTCAGAATATGAGCACTATGAAATTAATAAATTACAAACATGAAGTATATCTACCTAAAGACTCTATATGGAATAGATACTTATACCCAAAAATTGAAATTTAAATAAAATATTATATTATAATTTTTAAATAAGTAAATATATCAATTTTAAATATTATAATAATACATATGATAAAATGATCTTCACTCATGGTTGTTGAAACCATAAGCCAACACACCAAATTGGTGTTTGAGACCCCCTTGTTTGTGGGACAAGGGACCCCCCTTCGTCTAATGATTTGACTGGTAAAGTCTATGAAGGTATACATACCCTAACCCCTTTTGGATTTGAACCTGTGATCTCTTAAGAGGAAACGCATGTTCTTAACCATTAAACCCACTTAGGCTGTTATTAAGCAACCTAACCATCACAAAATTGTATAAATATTTCCAAATGAGAAATACAAGTGAGTTGATTAACCTTCCCAGCATACACCTCCGATTATTAAAGTGTGTGCTCGTCAATATTTTAGGGTTGCTTCAGTGCAGGTTGAAATCGAGCTTTCAACATCAGTTGCCATTGTCTTTGTGAGAGTAGGTAGAGAGTTTTCGGTCGACTTCTTCCAGCACGGGAGAACACTGCACACGGAAACACAAAAAATATGAACGATGAGATCAAATATAAGTTTCTACAAGTTTTTAAATAAGAGATTGTGTTGTTTTATGACTATAATTAAAGATCATAGAGGGTTTGGTCAGCAAAAGAATCATTGAGACGAAACCCCATGTCGTGCTCTGGTTGCTGTTGAAAAAGAGTATGCGTCCTTGAACGCATAGGAGAAACCTTGCATAAATGTATGAATTTTCAAACAAAAATATCCAGGATATGCAAAAATTGCAAACAAAAACCGATCAGATTCAGTTTTGGACGTTTCGAAACCTATTACACAGTTTAATCCAGAAAAATGCTGTTGAAAAAGAATATGAGTCCTTGAATGCAGAGGAGAAACCCTGCATAAATGTGTTTTTATGAAAATATATCTGAATTGTCAAACAAAAATATCAAAAAAAAAATTAAGATATGTAAAAATTGCAAACAGAAATAGAGGAAATCTAGTTTTGAACGCTTCAAAACTTATTACACAGTTTAATCTAAAAAAATTAAGGTTATGATTAACTGTCGAAACTTACATACTCAGATCAGATCCCACAGAAAGAGTTAGATCCGACTGAAAGAGTTCAATCGACCATGTTGATTGCCAAGTCGGTCTTGTTAAATATAATGTAACCTCAACATGCTGACTGTACACTGCCAGCTGTCTTGGCCCGCTATACTTTCTTTTCTTGATTTGCTTGAGCCTATTTAGCTCAGCTATTTTCCCTTTTCTACAGTACTTCTTCATGTACTCATTTTGTACTTTCTCCTTACATTCCTAATATACTGAATACTGTTTTCTGTTCTGATCTTTCTCTCTGCATTTCTTGCTTCACAATTTATCATGGTATCAGAGTTGTAGTAGTAAGCCTCTTCACACAGACTGGAGAGCAACAGGATCCTCACAGCTTACACAGATCACGAGAGCACGGGACATAGTTTTTTTTTTCACAAGGCTTGAGAAGCTGTTCGTCATCCTCTCAAAAGATCATTGCAGGAAGCTCCCTAGAGGAAGTAGAGCGCTATACGCTAAAAAAGATCCAGGAAGCAGAAACTGTGGAAGGAGAAAGTTTAAAGAATCATGAAAAATTTTAGATTCGTCAAAGATTCACGAAGAAGAGCTGCAGGAGGCAGGAACACTTGAAGAATTCAAAGAATTCGTTCAAATTTGTGAAAGATTGTTGCAGAAGGCAGAATCGTTTAAAGAATTTCAGGAAATCTCTCAAATTCGTCAAAGATTGTTGCACAGAACATAATGCTTCAAAGAATTCGTGTAATTCTTTCAAATCTGTGAAAGATTCACGAATTTTCTTCCGCATGAGAGAATCTTTGCAAGAATAGCAAAGAACTAGTGAAAGCAGCCAAGAACGAGAAATCGCAGCCGTAAGATCCATCCTGCGATCAGATTTGAGGCAGAAATTCAGTTCAGAAGGGACGAGGAGAGTGCAGAAAAGGCGAAAGAATCACAACCGTCATATTTGGCACAGAGGACCGACAACCGTCAGATCCGTGAGAAAGTGCACAAGGCTTAGTCCTCTGGAGCGCGCAGGGCAGAAGAGATTCTGAGCCGTCGAATCTTGTTCAGAATAGCCGACAGCCGTCAGATCTTGAGCAAACACCCGACAACCGTTGGATCGTCAGGAGGTGCACGAGGGTTAAGCCTTCATGAACAAGAGAGGTGAAAGTCCCGAAAGAGTGAGCACATCGAGATTTCGGCATTCGGGAGTTCGGAGGTCCTGAGGACAAGAGATCGGGGCATTCCATGGCGGAAGTCCTGAAATAGCGAAAAGATCACAGCTGCCCATTCGTTGGGTCATGTGGCAGAGATCGAGGAAACCGTCAGTATTTCAGCTACCGGGGTTTCAAGTTGATAGAGGATTTGTGTAACCAGGGGTCGCAAGTCGCAAAATCATGAAACGCAGGAGGACCGTCCATCTTGAGGGGATGTGTGGCAACAATCTAGGCTTTCGGGGGAAGTCCCGAAAGGAAAGGCCATTGGAATTTTGGGAATCGGCTTTTTGGGAGTCGAGAGACCAAGAGGTCGGGTGCTTGAGTTGCGAAACTACGAAAGGGACTGCGGTCATATAAGGGGAGGTCATGTGGACCAGAGGTATAGCCCAGGGGGATAACTGAAGTTAAAGCCATTGATCCTTGATCCTTGAAGCCAATTTGACATTTCGGTAATTCGGAGATCGGGGAATCGAGGAGTCAGAAGAACTCGATATTAGGGTTCGCAAAGTCGTGAATCCTGATATCCTGAAATCCTGAAAGGATCTGGACCGTCAGATCATAGGAAGATCTGGACCGTTGAATTGTCCAAAGGGAAATTTCGGCATTTCACCGCCAGCGCTTTAACATCTAGGCACGTGGTCACATTGAACAAAGACTAAGGGCTAATTTAAGGCCGTTAAGCTCTCTTCGGCGTTTCGGCGATTGGAAGTTAGAGAAACAAGATTTCAGAGGACTCGTATAATGAAGTCCCAAAGTCAGAATCGCGAAGTAAAAAATCATGAAATCTTGAATCGCATAGTTCCGAAGTCACTGCAAGAAATTAGCAAACCTGGTTTAAGTGCAGGAGACAGGTAAATACGAAACTAACCAAACATTTCTTCTCTGTTTTGTTCAAATTCTTTAAAAAGATGGTGACGTCTAGCAATTTAGGACCAACTTAGGGTCCGATTCTTCTTGGAAAGAACTATGAGTTCTGGTCTCTTCGAATGAGGTCATTCTTGCAAGCACAAGAGTGTTGGGATCTAGTGGATCTTGGATATGTGGAACCAGATCTAGTAGTCCTTTTTGCCATGACAAACCCGCAGAGAACTGCTCAGGCAACTCAAAGGAACAAAGAAAATAAAGCTAAATTCTGGATTCAAAATTCAGTGGATGACTCGATTTTCTAAAAAATTACAGGCACTGGTACTTCAAAACAGGCCTGGGACATCCTTAAATCAACCTACTAAGGAAATGATAGGGTCAAAATAGTCAAACTGTAGACCTTGAGGACGCAATTTGAGACCTTAAGAATGACAGAGTCTGAAAATGTGGATCAGTTCATGACCAGAGTCATGGGAATCGTGAACCAGATCAGATTCACTGGTGAAGCCATTACTGATCAACGCATTGTTGAGAAATTCCTCATAATTTTACCAAAGAAATTCGAAACCCTTTCAACAGATGAATTAATCGGTTCTCTGGTGACACATGAGACTAGATTGCATCTCACAGATTAGTCAATCTCCAATGCTTTCAAAACACAATTCTCTTTCAGCAGAGGGAGAGGCAGAGGGCGAAGCAGAGGTCACCAAGGCAGAGGGAGTAGTCACAGTAACCCTCACTCCAGTGGAGGACACCGACAACAACACCCGAATCAACATTTCCAAGGACACAGACAACAGAACCAAAATCAGAATTTCCAACCTAAAAAAGGCAGAGGGAGAAGATCCAATGACAAATCAAGTATACAATGCTATTACTGCAAAAAGTATGGGCACTATGAATCTGAATGCAGGAAGAAGCAAGTAGATCAGCTCTCAGGCAGAGCACATGTGTCAAATCATACGGGAGAAACCTCAGGAGGTATGTTTCTCTCATGCCACAAGACTGAAGAACAACCTAAAGATATCTGGTTGCTGAACAGTGGATGAAACAATCACATGACATGTAACAAAGATTTACTTTTATGCATTGATTCTTCAATCTCATCTGATATTACACTTGGAAATGATTCTTTAGTCAAAGTTCAAGGAAAAGGAACTGTTCCTATTCTTACTAAACAGAATGTAAAGAAGGACATAAACAATGTTTATCATGTTCCAGATATGAAACATAATCTGCTAAGTGTAGGACAACTCATTGAACATGGCTATAAGGTACTCTTTGAGGGTGCATCTTGCAAGATATATGACAAAAACCCCAGCAGAAAATTGATTTATGAAATCCACATGAATTAGAATAGGATGTTTCCCCTTACCCTCAGAACTGCAAATCTGAACCAAACATATGCACAAAGTGCATCCACCCCCAATGAAACTATGGTTTGGCATACAAGATTTGGACATCTACCCTTTCAGAGTCCCAGTCTTCTTCAGAAGCACTCCATGGTCAAAGGTCTTCCTAACTTTAAAGAGCAAATTCCCCCATGTGAGTCTTGCATACTTGGAAAACATAAGAGAACTAGTTTTCCACAGTCATCCAATCAAGCCAAACAACATCTCGAACTTGTTCACATTGACCTATGTGGACTAATGAAAACAGATTCAGTAGGTGGTAGCTTTTATTTTCTAACATTTATTGATGATTTCAACAGGAAAATCTGGATCTATTTTCTCAGACACAAGTCTGAAACTTTTGCAAAATTCAAAGAATTCAAGGTAGAAGATGAAAAACATAGTGACAAATATATAAAATCATTCAGGTCAGATGGAGGAGGAGAATACAACTCCAAAGAATGTGCAAATTTATGCAAATCACAAGGCATCATCATGTAAACAACAACCAAGTATACTCCACAACAGAATGGAGTGGCTGAAAGGAAAAATCAGACAATAATGAATATGGCAAGAACACTTCTCAAAGAGAAAAGTTTGTCAAATATTTTTTGGGCTGAAGCAGTAGCATGCTTAGTTTATCTCTTGAATAGATCTCCAACCACAAGTCTAAAGATGAAAGTCCTTCAAGAAGCATGGAGTGGGACAAAGCTAAATGTTGCGCATCTAAGGACATTTGGATGCATAGCATACGCTCACATACCCTCCGAATTAAGGAAGAAATTGGACGATAGAAGTGAGAAATGTATCTTTACTAGATATAGTGAAACATCTAAAGCTTACAGGCTTTACAATCCAATCTCAAAGAAATTAATTCTCAGCAGAGATGTAAAATTTCTGGAAAATCAATTCTAGAATGAATCAGAAAATCAACAAATGGACAGTCCAAATCCACTGCTGCCAAGTTCTGAAAACACGGAAAATTCAGGACAACAAATACCTCTACCTGTTCTTCCAAGATTGCAGGTACAAGGACGATCTAAAAATTCTCAGGATAACTCAACTTCAAGCAGAGACTCATCCTCTGAAATTCAAAATCAGAGAACTCAAAGTTTGAGAGAAATCCATCAACAGTTGGATGATTTTGAACAACACAATCTTTTTGCATTAATGTCATGTCAACCTACATCTTTTAAAGAAGCAGCTAAGGAGCCACATTGGGTTCAAGCCATGAACCAAGAAATTGACACCATTGAGAAGAACAAGACATGGGATCTTTTTGATTTGCCAACTCACAAGAAGAGTATTGGTGTCAAGTGGGTTTACAAAACTAAACTTAATGAAAAAGGGTAGATTGAAAAACACAAGGCACAACTTGTTGATAAAGGATTCTCACAACAACCTGGTACTGATTATGGTGAAACTTTTGCTCCAGTAGCAATGTTAGACATTGTCAGAACTCTATTGTCCATAGCAACCCAACACAAATGGAAAGTATACCAGATGGATGTCAAGTCAACATTCTTGAATGGTTTTTTAGAAGAAGAGGTGTATGTCGATCAGCCACCGGGATTTGAAGTCCAAGAACAACCAACCAAAGTATATCAGTTGAAGAAAGACTTGTATGGCTTAAAGAAAGCTCCAAGAGCTTGGTACAATAGAATTGACACTTACCTGATCAAAAGTGGTTTCAGCAGAAGCCAAAACGAGTCAACTCTTTATACCAAAACAGATCAGCACGGTAAAATTTTGATTGTATGTTTATATGTTGATGACATGATATATACTGGAAATCTTGAATTAACCAATTTTAAACATGCCATGCAATCTGAGTTTG
>JZKD02S0303804.1:1009961-1024673 GCA_000966675.3 Picea glauca | reverse complement strand
TTCTTGCAGGGTCTTCACCATCATTCCTAGTGTTTTCTGAGAGAGTTTCATGGTTCAGATTATTTCTTAGAGCAGTGGGACGAATTGAAGAGAAGGAGGGCGTTTCTGAGATTCAGATCTAGTCAGTTTGGAGGAGTTACACTTCATATCTGACCCTGAGACTTCACCTAGTGACTTGCAGTATCCCGATATATATTTCTGGAGAGTTTCAGAGCATTTGGAGGCCTCCTTCAGCAAGGCCGAATTATCTAGGGCTTCAGTCATCCAGTGGGGTGCACCATTCAGTGGAAGATTTCAGATCTACAAGGTTTGGGAGTGGATTTGGAGATTTGGACACCTGGGTTGTCCTTACAGTTGCCCGATCTATCAGTTGGCATATTTCTCAGGGTGATTGGACATATTTGACAGCAGGGTCGAAATATATAGGAGCTTCAGCACTGCAGCAGGGCGTGGCATCTTCCAGCTTGAGGGGTTTGGCACTTGGCATTGGTCATCATCTTATATCCAGCCTTTGGAGGCTTATTTTGTATTGTTGGGAGCATTTTGTAGAAGCTCATACTTGTTATCCATTGTCTATCTTCTTGGCCATCTGTTGAGCATTCCAGATCGACATCTTCATCGTAGCATGTTCTTCTATCTTATGAATAAAATAAGATTTGAGATGTTTTGTCTTGTCTATCATATTGCATATGGTTGAGGTATGTTTCATGGTTTTCTATTCTTGTTATTTGCTGCATACACACATATAAACACAAGTAAACAAATAGATCAACAAACTGTTTGACGAAATGCCACAACCAGAAAACATTTTAAAAAGACACTAAAACCGTGATGATCCTTTCATAATTTCTTGGGATCATTACATAAATTTACTTAACACACTAACAAAGTATGCTATGTCAGTGCTGGTTGTAGTAAGATAGTTCAAGCTTCCCACCATCTGTCTATACACTGTATCATTTACCTCCTTCAAACCATCATCACAGTAAAGTTTTGTGTTCTATTGCATTGGAACATTACAAACTTTACACTGATCCATCTTAAGCTTCTTAAGCACTTCTCTGACATATTTACCTGGAGACACAAAGGTTTGACCAACATTTCTCCAAAATTCAAGACCGAGGCAGTAATGTATCCCACCAAGATCTTCCATTTCAAATACCCGTGACATATGCTTCTTAATTCCACTAATCATTTTTTCTGAATTTCCTGTAATAATTAAATCATCAACACATAAAGAAATCAACACAACATACCCCTTTTCATCAAACTTGGTATACATATTTGCATCTCTTTTGCTCCTCATAAAACCCTACTGAAGAAAGAAGGAATCTATCTTCTCATACCATGACCTAGGTGTTTGTTTTAGTCCATACAATGTTTTCTTTAATTTACACACTAAATGTTTCTGAGCACTTTTCACAAACCCCTCTGGTTGAGTGAGGTAAAACTCCTCCTTTAAATCACCGTTCAAAAAAGTAGACTTTACATCTAATTGGTGAAGCTTCCAATGGTATTTTGTAGCTAGTGCAATTAACATTCTTATAGTGTTTGATTTAGCTACTGGTGTAAATGTTTCTGCATAATCAATGCCCTCTTTCTGTGAATACCCTTTTTCCACTAATCTTGTTTTGTATTTATCTATACTACCATCTTCTTTGAATTTAGGCTTGTATATCCATTTACATCCTATGGGATTTTTATCTTTAGGCAATTCAATCAATTCCCAAGTTTTGTTTTTCATTATAGAATCATATTCTTCCTCCATTGCTTTTCTCCACTCTTCATGTTCATTAGCTTAATTAAAACTCATGGGTTCTATGACATTTGAAATATTACTCATCAGGGCATAATCTTTATACTTTTCAAGTGGACGAACCTGTTGTGAAGATCTTCTCAATTGGTTGGTGACTTCTTCTCCGTTTTGTGAAGATTCTTCTTCACTACTGGATGTATCCATGTCACTGGGTGCCTTTTCCTGCCGTTGCTTCTCTTCTTTGACCTCCTCTTATTCAAGAAGTACATGCCACCCTTCATGACCATTGTCTTCATTATTCCCTTCTACCTACTCATGGAAAATTGCATCTCTATTTGCAAACACTTTGTGAGTAGATGGATCAAACAGTTTATATGCTTTAAATTCTGAACAATACCCTATGAAAATACATTTGATAGCTTTAGCATCAAGATTCTTCTTGTTGTCCTTTGGAATATGTGCAAAATCTTTACACCCAAATATCCTCAAATTATTAACTGTTGGTTTAGAATCATACAAGGCTTCGAAAGGAGTTTTATGATCAAGACACCTTGTTGAACTTCTATTCTTTAAATAAACAACAATGCTAATGGCCTCAACCCAAAAAACATTTGAAAGATTCTTACTGTTAGCACTGAGAGTCACCCTCATATTGCAAGAGGATGAGCCCAATACCCATCAAAGATTTTGGTGGATGTTGGTTATATGAGTGGAGGTCAAATGGACAAAACTCAGTACAAGAATGATTTTAATCACATAAACTGGACAAGCAATGCACAGGGAAGTGAGGTCCTCATTATCTTCAGTCAATGATTTGAGTTTAAGTCAGAGCAGAAGGAAGACTTAGTGAGAGAGGTGAACAAGACTGTTATGGGCATCTGGCTTTCAAGTAGCTCGGTGAAGAAAAACTCAGGCTCAAGAGCACTCTTGAACTCAAGTTTCAGATGCGAAAATATGTCACAGCAACATAATGATCAAACCTACATCACAATGCAACTACAACAACTCGATTGGATCCTCCATGCTCGAGCCTTTCAACATAGGGGAAATAAGATAACAAGGAATATGACTAAAACTGGTCACGACACTATGGTAATCAAACCTACATTAAAATAGAATCACAACCCTCGACTGGATCCTCCATACTTGAGTGTTTCAACACAATTTAAACAAAGAGATGAAAGAAGATGACTTCTTTAATGCGAAAGTCTCAAATTTGATACATAACCAGAGAATAGTTTTGGCATCAAAATATTACAAAATAGGGAGCTCTGTTCAACCAGTTGATGACCTTAACAAAATATTAAAATGATCTATTTATACTCAGATCAGTCCCCAAGTGCCAGGAGTGTGATCTGTCCATTCCATTCAAAGCCTTTCATTTGTGCCTTCTTCTGTTAGATTGTACGTGCATCCTTCTGTCAGACATGAGCTCAGATTAACATGGGCCTACAGGAAAAAATTGTACATAGGGGTACCTTGGGTTGACAGTTCAGGCTCCATGACCAGACCCTCCACACCTTCTATTTATGGAGTGAGTCGAGGTTTCAATCACCACTCCTTTTTCATTAACTGATCCTGTGTCAGGATCAGGATGATGCTTAATGCCTAGGGGGTTGCCACACACTGCTTTCGAATTTGATGCCATATAAGCATGTGATTGTGGGGCCGTCAAGGGCAGTTTAGATTCACACTGCCTTTGAGCCCGTAATCCACCACCTTCCACCACATGACTCTTTTGCTATACCATGGTTTTAATTGCGGTAACTCTCAATAATTTTATCGTTCGAGCATGTTGTGTCCCCGCAATGAAATGTGGACATTGATCTGGTTGCGGTCCATGATCTGGGTGCTCTGTTGAATTTAGCACCACCACTAAAATTTACCCGCTTGCTAACTTTAAGACCATTCTAACCCCGCTGGGAGATGGCACTAATTTTGGTGCTGAAAAAGAACACTTCCTGAAGGATGATCTGATGTGGTGGCCTGACATCACAATGCTGACATGTCATGAAAAGAGAGGTGACATGTGTCATTTGGAAACAGGCGGATGATATTTCCAAAGGTGCCTAGACTGAGTGTCACATGTCATCACTAGATGGATGCAAGGTGTCCTGACTGATGAGGGTGCCACATATATGAATTGATGACTGCCATGTACTTTGACACTTTAGAGCTCGGGGGTGGTCTCCATGTAGAGCTGGAGCTCCAAAGTGAATGACGACTGTTGATTTGAGGAGGACACATGATGTTTGATCTGCAGCTCCAGGAGAAAGCACTCCGGATGAAGTCGGGGTTGGAGATGATGAAACTATCGAAGCTCGAATTTCTGAAGTAAATATTGATCATCCGATGGAGAAGGACGCGTGGCGCTTGATTTGCAAATTAGGGCTTCTGCCTAGCCACTAACCCTCATGCAAATTTTACATGTCGAATACACACAAGTCGTTGATTTGATTGTGATATGCGATCTGAGAAAGCCCCACTTTCATTGCCACATGCCGCTCTTGGATGGAACTTGGATATTGCTGTGAATATCAATGACTCACAATTACTTTAGGAGTTCGAGCTTTAGGCCTCCTTGATGCATAGTTCTTACAATCATCCGAAGTGTCGAATTCTCGAAGTGAGAGATCTGGTGATGTGTAGCTTCTTGATTTAGATGGCTGAGATTTGCTTCAGGATCTTTAGGACTTCAGGGTTTCTGGTGATACTGCTGCCAAGGTCAACAATCCTTGTTGGTTTGAGATCAACGATCCACAATTATTTCGAGAGTTTGGGCTTTGTATCTTCGGGACTTTTTAATGCATAACTCCCACAATCCTCTAGAGTGTCGAATCTCTGAAGTGAGGGATTTGCCTCCACGTGTCCTATAGATTTGGATGAGTGAGATTTACTTCGGGAGTTCGGGCTTCAGGAGTTTTCTTCTGCTTTCTCATGTAATATTTTCGAGTAAATATTTCGAAGTGTGAGATCTATTGACACATGTCCTCAACCTTCAATGGCTCATATTTACTTTGGCTTCTCTGTCTAGTCGTTAATCCTTGCGCTACTTTGAAATCCTGATCACCCGAGAGTCACTGATCTGAACTTCTTATGGGATCTCCACCTCTGAACATCAAACCTGCCTGCTTTCTTGCTTCGAGCCCGCAATAGACCACTTTGAGTGCTGTACCTTGTGCCCATGGTTGCTTCCTATGTAATTAAGGACTTGGATGACTTGATGTGGGCTTAGAAAACAAATGATCAGTAATTCGAGACAAAATGATGATGAGTGCTTTCCCTTCTTCGAGAAAATAGAAAAGCTTTGGGTCGGGACTTGGTCGGGCAAGACGCCAAGGGAAACCAGGTCGTCAACAAAGTGGGAAAATGACTTCATCAATCGAAGGGAAAGATCCTAGGACTGGGTGGTAGGGAAAAGATAGAGAGAGATGAGACGAGGGTATAGACATAGGTATTAACAATGTTACCACATACAACCTCATGTGATAACACTTACCTTTCATCATACTTCGTTCACACTCCACCAGAGTTCTGTTTTTCCTTTCTGCAACTCCATTCTATTGTGGAGTGTGGGGTATTGTAAATTGATGTACTATTCCATGATATTTGCAATACTTGATGAAGTTCCCCAATCTGTACTCTCCCCCTTGATCTGAGGAGATGATTTTGATGGGTTTTCCTATTTGCTTCTCTACCATGTTTTTAAATTCCTTGAAGCATTAAAAAACATCACTCTTTTTCCTAAGGAAATAAACCCATGTGTATCTTGTGCAGTCATCAGTAAATAACAAAAAATAATAATCACCACCTAAGGAAATTGTCCGGATTGGTCCACAAACATCAGTGCACACAATTTCTAATAGATCTCTTTTTCTCCTATCAGAATTAGAGGGGAATTCATCTCTGTGCATCTTTCCTAATGCATAAACTTCACAAGCAACATACACATTCTTCAACATATGGAGTCCTTCAACCATACTTTGTTTTGTAATAAAAACAAATAATGATAATTAATGTGACCATATCTTTGGTGCCAAAGAGTTTCTGTAGGCATAGTTGTGGAAGTCAATTCTTGATGATTCTTGCTGGTGACATCAAGTTTGTACAGACCTCCAACTCTGACTCCTAAGGCAACAATGTTGTAATGATCCTGCAAGTCCTTCACTATACAATATGTCTTGAAGAATTTGACCTTCAAATTCTGATCTGTAATGGTGTACACATAAATCAAGTTTTTCTTTATCCCAGGGACATACACAACATTGCTAATGTGTATGACAATACCATTCAGAAATGATACTGGAATATCTCCATATCCCTTGATTTGATAAGAACGATCATCTCCAAGATAAATATGGGAACCATTATGTGTTTCTTTAAAGTTTATATACCAATTCTTGTTACATGTCATGTTAATTGAAGCTCCAGAATCAACAAACCATGCATCAACATCATTAGTTTCAATAGATAGTGCAACATTAGACACAAACAATTTGAGATCTTTTGAATCAATATTTAGGTTTTATTTTTCAAAGTGTCCTAAATGTTTTCTATTTTTATGCCTAGCCTCATCATCATTTTTCTTCTTATAACATCCTCTAGCAAGATGCCCAGTCCTACCACAATAGAAGCACTTAGGTTCATTTTTATTTGATGGCATTCCTTGATTTGGATTTGGAAATGACTTCCTCTGAAATGAACTTCCTTCTCTGCATCTTTCTCATGGTTTCCCTTTAGGGAATCTCTTCTTTGTCCATAGAGCTAAGTTTGAATTCTGTGGCTTCAAATTTTCGCACCTCTCTTCCTCTTGCAGCAATATACCTGTCAGTTCCTCAAAAGTAGAATCTTTCTCCCTCGCTGCAAGGCTTGTTATAAACATTTGATAGTCCTCTAGCATTCCATTTAGGGAAATTGTGACAAGATCAATGTTTGATACTTTTTCTCCTATATCTGCCAATTGATCTTTCATGTCTTTAATTCGCCCAAGAAAAGTACTAATAGACTCATTTATATCCATTTTAATACTTAGAAATTTACTCTTTGGGAAACAAATGTGATGTGTATTATTAGTTTGATACCTATCTTTAAGTACTTTCCAGGTTTCACTAGAAGTCTTAGCGTCTCTAATGTGCAGAATTATGCTATCTTTAACAGACATTCTCAACAATACCTTTGCTTTGTTTTCCCGCTTATCCAATCTAGGATTGTTTCCACTGTCGCACCTGCAGTTGCATCAGGTCATGCTTCATCTCCTTTCACGATTGCCCATATGCCATAACCTTCCATCAAGGTTTGCATTTTGAATTTCCAATTGATGAAATTCGAGCCATCTAACTTGTTGGCTTTGTTGAGGTACATTTCTGCCAGCAGATTCACTATCCTTGCAAACTTCATTGAGAAAATGATCTCCTTTTTATTTCTTATCACTTTAATCACCAAATTACACAAACTCAAATCACCAAATTACCGATATCAATGATAAAAATCACCAATGATTAAGTGTTTTGTTGCAACAACGATCTGGATTTACTCTAAGGAGTGTAAGTATTCTAAATTTCCTAAACAATAATGTGCATAAATTGTTCTCAATACATCCTTTATCAATTCATGATCATAATCAAGAACGATATCGGTATCTCGCTATCTTAGCAGCAATACCATCTATGCCCCGAAAAGTCCGGGGTAAGAACTGCCAATTTTTTAGATGATCCCCTTAATATAGGCTCAGAATTTTTAGACACTGCCTTTAGAATTATGAGTACATACAACCAGAATCTAAATGAGTACAAGTGTAGCATACTTGTTTCAGATGCAGTCAACAATACAAGAGGAGGGGAGCTCAAGAAATTTAATGCTATTGTCTATTACGCTTTGTACAACGTTGGGTATTTGATTCCACAATGTGCTCTAGAACAAGGGAATGAACAATGCACATTCACCACAATAGCAACGATATCACTAAGATAATCCACATAGGGATAAGCAATGATCTCGCTCAGATAATCATTGAGATGCTGAGGCGCTCAGATAATCCCCTCAGATCACAATTTAAAGCAATAATCCTCTTATTGTGAGTCAAATGAGTCTTCTCACTTGATGAGCAGGTCACACACCTCTCTCCATGCAGGTGCTCCTCTCCACGCTCAAGGACACACAGATTCTGCCAACACCACACAAATATGCTCCTGCGCGGCCCCTCTCTCAACGATGGGCAGATTACCTCTTCATGCAGCGATCCGAGCGAGAAGCTCTCCTCCAACAACGATTTTCCTTTTGGGCTTCAGGACTCAAAGAGCTCTGATACCAACTTAAGAAACAAGAATGAAAACCAACTCCTCAGCACCTAGAGGCCGGGGAAGCAAAGCTAAGATTCGTTCAAATTAATAAATGAGAATTACAAATATATATATATATATATATGATGACATATGGTTGGAAATAGTTAGTGCTAAACTCAACTAATCACCGCAACTAATTCTCCATTATTTCTAAGTAGTACATGGGGTAAAGGATCAATACTAATTATGTGGTCTATCCCATTGGAATCAAAAGAGTTAATCTCATGACCAACAACAAAATCATTGGGTGTTAAGATTTAGTACATTCAATATGATTATATTTAGTACATCCAATATGATTGATAAAATTGAATGATTTTTGATTCTATGCAATCAAACATTGTTCAACAATAACTTGATTGATGGTTGAGCCATAACGAGAAATGATGAGAATGTTCACTATTTGCTAATTTAGAGGTTCTCTCCAATTGATTAGCTCCTATTTTGGTGTGTGGTTGAGATATTCTTTCAACAAGTTGTTAGTATGGTTCAGATAGTACATCTATCTTAAGTCAAATCTTGATGTATTTATATGCCACATTATTTCTTGTTAATAGTGCAAGAAAAAAAACTTTTGGTGTGTGTGGAATAATTATGTCTACTCTCCCATTTCCTTACATGGTATCAAAGCTAGACTAAGCTTAACTCCCTCATGGGAGGGCCTAGGAATATCAAAGAACCTTGAGAGATGAATTTCTATACATATTTAGGATTAAATTAATGTGTGAGAGTAGATTGTTTTTTTTTTGGTTGAGAATGATTTCTACTATGTGTTTGCATGTATGAATAGGAGCCACATTGTCCAACTGGGTCAAAACAATTTTTTGTCAACTTACTATTTTTAGCAGTTTTTTGGTTCCTAAAGTTCTAGGGCCATTTTGAAGGCTTAAACAATGATTTTTTGTTATTAGGAACCTCAATTATAATTTAAGGCTCTAATTTATATCCCTAAATGAATCTCCTTGTCAATACCTTTCCAACGAGCTATCATGCACCCTAAACGGAGATTGTATGCAAAAGTTACGACCCTGGGAAGTTGATGTACTAACTTACCCCAACGGGGCCCACATGACTTTTGGTGCTTCATCCCCTAGGGTTAGGTTTTTGGATGTATATGGTTTTAGCATCCATTTTTATTGTAAAAAGGTCTTCAGAGCCTCATTGTAATCATCTTCTAGTGAATGAGCATAGCTGTCACATCTCTTCTTAGAGATAAACTGCCACCATTCTAGCAAGCTTGTTTTCAGTTTGCATTTTACAGTTTTCATCATATTTCTTATTTAATAGAAGACAAGTTTCACTTTATCTTTGTTATTGTTCACTGTGTCTTTGTGTTAATATTACAAATATATGGTTTCATTTTGTTCCTCTCATAAATCTATATCAGTGGTATCAGAGGGATCTGCTCCTTGTCATTTTTTTAATGCATGTCCCCGACGCGGTCAGGTTATAGAGAGTTGGGTCTCGAGCTTGTTTCTCTTGAGGAAAAATTCTCTTTCACACCTAAGAAAATATCCATGGCAAGTGAAAATAAAGACGATGGGACTGGATATCCTTTCAAAATGTTGCTTGAGGAATCCCTTGAGCGACAGAGGAACGAGATGATGGACAACTTTTCACAAATCCTTCGACAACTGCTGACAAGTGACACATCCACCTCAAGCGGGGGTGTCGCACCCTTCAAGGTACAAATCAATTTTTATATTCCTATATTTGAAAGTAAAATAAATTTCGATGTCATAGATAAATGGTTAAACCTTCTAGAAGGGTATTTTTCTGTCCACAACGTTTCTGATAGAGAAAATATTACATTTTCCCTCCTCAAGGTCATCCCCCATGTCAAAGATTGGTGGAATAATTTCTGTGAGCAAAAGGAAATAGAGGGATCCACATTATTTGCAGTTGTACCCACTTGGTGTTCCTTCATGGATGCTATTAAGGAACAATACTACCATGTTGGAAGTTATGACGACTTGTATACTAGATGGACCACATTGCGGTAGGAAAGAGACCAAACAATGCCAGAGTTCACTAATGTCTTTCATACCTTGCGTACCAAGATGAGTATAAAATATTCTGAGCTACATATGGTTCTCAAGTACCACGACGGTTTGCATAGATACATCCAGACATAAATGGATTTTTTGGACATCTCATCCTTGGGTGTGACCTGTCGATATGTTGTCAAAATCGAGCAGAAGATGAAGCAAAAGACACAACAGTTTGGGTCTGGGAACCCCTCATAGAAGAAGCATGGAAATGGAAGCTCTAACTTGTAGTACAAACGATAGAGAAAATATGGGAAACCTTAGGACAACTAGTCCATGCTACAAGCAAAGAAGGACAATGGGAAGACGAAGAAAGATACTGGGAAGTGGTGCGACTTCCATAAGAGCCCCTAGCATAACAATGGTAATTTCCGCTCAAATAAGTCATTGGTGGCTGAGGTAAAAGAATTTGAATGATATGTGGGTTCCGATTCTGAGTTAGAACTAGAAAAGGGGAGACAGATCATTGACACAGAGCCCAGTGCCACCGTTTCTACTACCACGATCCATCTCGGTGAACCTGATGAGCCAGACGAAGGCGAACACCTATTTCATTCACAGATGTGGGTAAAAGGAAATCCACTTCACCTCATCATTGATAGCGATAGCCAAAAGAACCTCATCTCAGAAAAGGTCATCAAGTGGCTTGCCCTGCCGACAATTCTACACCCGCAACCCTACACCATCGGATGGTTCCTTCAAGGAAGCTATCTTTGGGTCAACCAACAGTGCTTCCTGTCGTACGACATCAAGTCATTCAAAGATGAGGTATTGTGTGATGTTGCTCCTCTTGAAGTTTGTGATGTTCTTTTGGGCCAACCTTATTTATGGAAATGTCATGTTGTATATGAGTCTAGGCCTCACAGTGTTATTATTACTTTGAACATGAAATTGTATAGGATACCCAAGATAGTCCCACCTAGTGCTATTTCCTTGATCTCTGCCAAGCAATGCAAGAAGGTCATTTCTCATACTGGGAAGTTTGTCTCCTTCGTGATTCACTCTTAGAGTGAGATAAAATTTACAACCACATCCATGGCCTTCGCATCCAACCTATCCACACAACAGAAGCAAGTGGATTAAGTCATGGAAAAATGCAAAGACATCTTCTCATCACCTATTAGGGTACCTCTGCACTGTCAGGTCAAGCATCCCATCACTTTGACCCCCAATGCACCGCTACCCAATGGGCTAGTCTATCATCTCTCTCTGCTGGAAAATGAGGAGATACAACGTTAGATCCAAGAAATCTCCACAAGGGGTACATCCGACCCAACTCATCACCTTGTGGAATCCCAATCGTGCTGGTGTAGAAGAAAGACGAGACTTGGCGACTCTGGATTGATTATCGGGCCCTAAATAAAAACATAGTTAGGAACCAATACCCTATTACATGAATCTATGATATCCTTGGTCAGCTCAAAGGGTACAAATACTTCAGTAATATTGATATGAATTCTGGCTACTATCAGATCCCAATAGAACTGACAGATGTATGGAAAAATTCGTTCAAGTCAAAAGAAGGTATTTTTGAATGGTTGGTCATGCCCTTTGGTTTGACTAATGCCCCAAAACATTTCATGAGGATGATGGATGATATATTTTGGCCTTTCATTAATTATTTTTTGGTGGTGTATCTGGGTGACATCCTCGTCTACAACAAGATTTGGCCAGAACACTTGCATCATATTCAACAGGTTTTGCACACTCTGCGACAACACAAGCTATATGCCAACTTGGAAAAATGCTCCTTCAGCATGGATAGGGTCTATTACCTAGGATTCATTGTTGATGTACATGGTGTGCATGTTGATCCATCCAAGATCCAAGTCATCCGTGACTAGCCAGCCCCAACCACACTCACTGATCTTTAGAGATTCTTAGGCATTGCCAATTTCTATCAAAGGCTCATGCTGGGATTCTCCCATATTGCATGGGCCCTCAACTAAATAAGGAGAGGTGGTGGTAAGGAAAAACTTGTGTGGGACTTGTCCCAACATAAATCATATGATGATATGAAGAAACACTTGTGCTCCACCCCAGTGCTTTCATTACCTGACCTGCAATAACCCTTTGAGACCGAGACATATGCTTCAGACTATGTTGTGGATGAAATCATCACTCAACATGACCACCCTGTGGCCCATCATAGTGAGACACTATCATATGCCATCCATAAGTACCCTACTTACGACAAAGAAATGTACTCCATTGTGCAAGCCTGTCGGCAGTGGAGGCATTGCATTCTCAGAAAGGAGACAATCATCCACACTAATCATAAGCCACTACAGTACATGTAGACACAAGACAAATTGTAGAATGACCACCATCAGAAGTGGTCCACATATTTGCAGCATTTCCACTTCAAAATCAAGTATAAAATAGGGAGCACCAACTGAGTCATTGATTGCCTCATCCAAACTCTATTCATGACACTCACCACAATGCTCGATTCTTGCGACCTCCAGATGGCCCCACCTCTACGAGACAGATCCTGACTTCGTCAAGACCTACTAGATGTTGGGCACAAAAAAAACTATCACCAATTTCCATCTTTAGGATGAGTTGTTGTGACATCTAGCCCATATATGTGTTCCATCAAGCGAGCATGTGAACATGATTTGGGAATCCCACTTCAGTCAGGTGGCATGACACTTCAACGTGGAAAATACATTGGTAGTGTTGGAATGACATTTAAACTAGATGAAACTTCGACAAGATGTCAGCAAGTATATTCAGTCCTGCACTTTCTGCGTTATTGCCAAATTGACCATTAAGAAACAAGGCATGTACACTCCTCTTCCTAGTCCTAACATGCCCTGGGAATCCATCTCAATGGACTACATGTCGGGTCTTCTGTACACTAAGCGGGGAAATGAATGTGTTTTTGTGGTTGTTGATTTCTTTTCCAAGATGGAGATTATGGCCACGTGCTAGAAGAGCATCACAATTGAGGCCACTACCAATATTTTATTTGAACAAATGCGTATATACTTTGGGATCCCAAAAACTATTATTTTATATTGGGACAACCAGTTCCTCAACAAATTCGGGTCAAGCCTCTAGTCACTGCTGGACACCAAGCTCACCAAGTCCACTGCCTTCCATGCCCAGATGAATGGCCAAATTGAGGTTGTCAACCAGATGATCATGGACATCCTGTGCATGTAAAATTCCAAGAACCCCCACACATGAGATGTGAGTCTTCCCTATGTTCAACACAACTACAATAGAGAAATACATAGCTCAACTGAACACAACCCCTTTCAGGTGGGGTTGGGATTTCAACCATTGGTTCCCATGGATGTTGCACTACCCCTTGCGGCCACTTAGGAAGACTCCTCGCATGCTCCAGCTAGAGTTGAAAAAGACACCCGGTTCATTGAGAAGATCCAACACATCCTCTAACAGGTTCAAGATATTTTACAAAAGTCCAATGCGAAGTACAAGAAACACCATGATCAACACCGAGTGCCACACCAGTTTTAGGTGGGAGACAAAGTTTGGTTGCACTTGCAGAAATAACACCTTACATGGCATCATCAAAAGCTTCATCCACTCTGTTATGGACCTTACACCATCACCAAGGATGTGGGTGATAATTCTTTTGAGCTCAACCTTCCCCTATTCCTTGGATTAAACCCAATATTCAATGTGGACCTCCTTCCGCCTTATTTTCCACCATTATTAGACACCTCAGATATAACAGAACAATTAACACCAACAGATATCAAACCTGAATGCATGGAACATGCATCAACTAATCAGATCATGGACACACAGGTCAAGGGAACTCGCCAACATAGGATCCAGATTTATCGGGTTGTCAAAGCAGGGAAACTCCTGCACCAAGGTAAGTGGCTCATTTAGGGCCAAATTCAACATAAATTTCCTCATATGATGGGGGCACTCAACACAATGGAGACCATTGCTTCCTAAGGGGGGAGGATTTATCTGGGAGGATCTTGGTGGCCACCCACCTTTTCCAACTAGCTCAAAATAATTTTTTGGCAACTTACTATTTCTAGCAGTTTTTTGGTTCCTGAACTTCCAGGGCCATTTTGAGGGCCTAAATGATGATTTTTCGCGATCATGCACCTCAATGATAATGAAAGACTCTATTTGACCCCCCCAAATTAATCTCCTCATCAATACCTTTCCAATGAGATATCGTGCGCCCTAAACGAATATCGTATGCAAAAGTTACGACCCCGGGAAGTTGATGTACTAACTTACCCCAACAGGGCCCACATGAATTTTGGAGCTTCATCTCCTAGGGTTAGGTTTTTGGATGTCTAGTGTTTTGGAATTCATGTTTATTGTAAAAATTGTTAGATTACAGAGAGGGGGGGTGAATCATTAATGGCGTAATTATAATCCTTTTTCTTCAAATGTTATATCAATGTAGAATTATTATCCAATAATGAGACATAATAAATAAACAATCACACACATACACAATACATGAGTGTTTTACATGGAAACCCAAATCGGGAGGAAACCACATAATGCTTTTTCTTATATGTCTTGAAGAATTACATTCATTGCAATCACCAACTTCCTTTGT
>JZKD02S0303804.1:998480-1009459 GCA_000966675.3 Picea glauca | reverse complement strand
TTTAAAATCTCTTAAACCACTTTGATTACTTTGACCTTTTGGTGCTTCTAGATGACATATGAGGGTCCTCCAACTTTGTAAGGCCATAACTCTCAAACCGTGAGGAGTTATGTGAAGTTCTACATACCACCAGAAATGGCATGAATTGTACTATCCATATAGAATAGTATTATCTGAAAATATATCATAACTCATACCTTTACCCATCAAACAAACTTGGGTCCATTGCCCAAACCCGGGGTCTCCAACTTCTCATGGCCATAACTCTCTAACCGTGAGGAATTATGTGATGTTCCACATACCACCAGAGATGACATGACAAGCACTATCCACCTAGGATATTTTCCTTGAAAAATTCACTTTCCTTCATCTCATTATTCGATAATTAAGCATGGGTTCTCTTACTCCACAAAGCGTCTTCCTGTGAGGGCTTTCACCATAAGGGGACCACTTTGGAGTTCATCCATATTTACTTCTTATCAACCATGAAAAAACAATAACGAGTCATATTTACATCAAACAATATTGGGTCCATTACCCAAACCTTTGTGCTACAGGGCTTTCTTCAAGGGTTGACATCAATGAAAGCCAACCTAAATCAACAAAAATTCCTTCAGAGCCTCACTGTAATCATCTTCTGTTGAATGAGTGTATCCGTCACATATCTTCTCATAGATAAGCTGCCACCATTCTATCAAGCTTGTTTTCAGCCTACATTTTACAGTTTTCATCATATTTCTTATTTAATAGAAGCTAAGTTTTATTGTATCTATGTTATTGTTCACTATGTCTCTGTGTTAATATTACAATTATGTGGTTTCATTTCATTCCTCTCATAAATCCATATCACACCATCAAAGTGAGAAGATGAGCATCATTGCTAGTAGTGGAGTAGTTTCCCAACTATCATCAGATCTTGTTCATGTTGTTGGTTGGGGTTGAAGTCCTGTGGTTATGTTGTATGGACAGAGCTTGGAGTGCAGATCCCAAAATTCAATGTCCCCAAAAATCCCATCTCAACTATGAGTTCGTCTTGCAAATGGATGCTGGGAATCGCAACAAGAAGGTGACCTTTTATTACAATGTTTTTTTCTATAAAAGTCTCATCGTATAACCTAGATTCAGTAGATGAGTCTGTCCCCAATTTCTTCCAAAAGACAAGGAATACTATTGTTGTGAAGGTGGATTTGAAGAGTCAAAATTTGGCCTTGGTGAATTTAATGCCAATAAACGGAAATCGACACAGTCAACATGAGAAAATTTTGTTGGACGAGAGTTTGAAGTTCTATGGTATATTTTTCATTATTGACCAAGTAACAAATATTTAGATTTAGATTTAGACATAGGTTGAGAAATAAATGATAATAATAATAGGACACACAATTTATTTTTATTTTGAAGAGGACGAATCTCCAAAGTTAGAGGGGGAATTTCAGTTTTAGGTTCAATTCAATATGGACGGCTAGTTGTCAAGATAGTTTGGGATGCTGGAGGTTCATAGAAGAAAATTTGTTGGACGAGAGTTTGAAGTTATATGGTATATTTTTCATTATTGACCATGTAACAAATATTTAGATTTAGATTTAGACATAGCTTGAGAAATAAATGATAATAACAATAGGACACACAATTTATTTTTATTTTGAAGAGGATGAATCTCCAAAGTTAGAGGGGGAATTTCAGTTTTAGGTTCAATTCAAGATGGACGGCTAGTTGTCAAGATAGTTTGGGATGTTGGAGGTTCATAGAAACTATACCTTATTGGGGTTATGAGACATGCATGTGGGGATTGCGGCCCAATAGTTCATGGGATATCCATGATCTAGAAGTTTGATATCACACCGTTACGATGGTTATGAAATGTTGCAAGTGCTAATGGTTTCCAATGGTGCTAGTAAACTTGGGTCACAATGAGGAGGCTATACCTTTCGAAGGAATAGGTGACAACTTGATGGAGTTCAAAGCCTACAATATTTCAAATGGATAGAAATTCTCATAGATTCCTTACCTGACAGAGATTGAGACAAGTACTCGTTAAGAGGGGGTGTTGGAATTATTAACTCCTACTTGTCTTATTGATTAATGTATTATTCCTGATCATATCATACAATTAGGTAGATATCATATCATACCTACTTGTCTTATAGGTAGATATAATCTCTATGTGAGTGGTTTTATTCTAAGATTTATGAGGTTTTTATATCTAGTTGGACTTGAGAGATTCTCTCCAACTAGTTAGCTCATAGTTTGGTGTGTGGTTGAGATATTCTTTCAACAAGTTGTTAGTGTGGTTAAGATAGTGCATCTATCTTAAGACAAATATTAATGTATTTATATGTAACATTATTTGATGTTAATAATGCACATAAACATAGTTTTGGTGTGTGTGGAATAATTATATCTACTCTCCAATTTCCTTACATGGTACCAGAGTTGGACTGGGATTAACTCCCTCATGGGAGGGCCTAGGAATATGAAATAACCTTAAGAGTTGATATTCTATACATATACATGATTAGATTAATGTGTGAGAGTATATTGTTTTTATTTTTTGGTTGGGAGTGGATTGATTGCTACTGTGTTTTTGTATGTGTGAAGAGGAGCTGCCATCAAAGTGAGAAGAGGAGCATCACTACCAGTAGTGGAGTAGTTTCCCAAATATCATTAGATCTTGCTAGTATTGTTGGATGGGGTTGATGTCTCATGGTTGTGTTGTATGCATAGATCTTGGAGTTTAGATCCCCAAGTTCAATATCACCAAAGACTCCCATCTCAGCTACAAGTCTCTCCTGCAAATGGACATCAAGAATCCGAACAAAAAGGTGACCTTTTATTACAATTATTTTTCTATAAAAGTCTCAGCAGATAACCTAGATATAGCAGATAGGATCGTCCCTGTTTTATTCCATGAGACAAGGAACACTACAGTTGTGAAGGAGAATCTGAAGAGTCAAAACTTGGTGCTTGGTGCCCTTGATGCCAATAAACTGAAATCATCATAGTCAACAAGAGAAAATGTTGCTAGATGATAATTTTCAGTTATGCTATATATTTTTCATTATTGGCTAGGGAAACAAATATTAGATTTAGATTTATCACTGGTTTGATAAATAAATGATAATAACAATAGAACACAATTTATTTTTATCTCGAAGAGGATGAATCTCCAAAGTTGGAGGGAGGATTTTAGGTTAAGGTTCAACTCAATATGGATGGTTTCTGAGATAGTTCAATATGTTGTAGGATCAAAGAAACTATACCTCATTGGGGTTATGAGACACACATGTGGGGATTGTGGTTTAATAGTTAAATGGAGATCCATGATATGGAATCTCGATATCACAACTTTATGAGGGTTATGAGACATTGCAAGTGCTAATGGTGTCCAATGGTGTTGGGAGACTTGGGTCATAGAGAGGAGGATATATCTTTTGGAGGAATAGGTGACAACTTGATGGAATTCAAAGCCTACAAGATTTCAAAATGGTTAGAGATGTTTATAAAGACCTTACTTAACAAATATTGAGACAAGTACTAAGAGGGGGTGTTGGCGTTATTAGCTCCTACTTGTCTTATTGATTAATGCATGATTCCTCATCATATTATTTGGTTGTGTTTTGTTAATGTATTGATTATTGTGAGGTAGAGATAATCTCTACTTGAGTGGTTTGATTCTAATATTTAGGAGGTTGATAGATTTTGTTGGAATTGATAGATTCTCTCCAACTACTTAGCTCCTAGTTTGGTGCATGGTTGAGATATTCTTCCAACAAGTTGTTAGTGTGGTTAAGATAATGCATCTATATTAAGCCAAATATTGATGTGTTTATATGTAATATTAATTGATTCTAATAGTTCATGTGCGGTTGACGTTATTTGATGTGCATGAAATAATTATGTCTTTTCTCCCATAAAAAAATATTCCACCTCACAAAAATTTTCTTTGAATTGTTGGTCGAATGAAGTGCATTGAGCGTTTATCTGTCGACGAAGTTAGAAAACTGACCATACAGATTATCGACAAAGAATCTTGATTCATCCCAGTCTAGGTCTAACAAATTCAATTCAATGCATGCCAAAGTTAAATAGATCGATATGTTTGAGATCAATGATGAGAGAACTCATAATGGTAGCCGACAAGCACCCATTGTTCAATCGATTGAATACAATTCTAGTTTATTTTAATCAAGTTTTAGTTGATTTGAGTCATGTACATGAATTATAGAGATTTAATTAATTAAGTTAAAATCAATTCAAAGACATCCTTCATGTAATGTAAATT
Source organism: Picea glauca (assembly GCA_000966675.3). Taxonomy (NCBI): domain Eukaryota; kingdom Viridiplantae; phylum Streptophyta; class Pinopsida; order Pinales; family Pinaceae; genus Picea; species Picea glauca. The sequence goes on along the minus strand of JZKD02S0303804.1, from coordinate 1,005,177 downwards.
GTAGACTTCATAGCATTGCTAGAGATTAACTGAACATTTTATGGTGGCAGAGTTTGAAGATTTTGATAGAGCATCTGTTGGGTATGTGTTATATTCTTGGCATGTGTGTGTGGAGGTGCATTAGATGATCCCATAACTTGTCACTATTTGTGGGAATGTGTACTAGGAAATTTTCTAGAGAGATCCCAGGGGAGGCGCAAGAGTGCCCCCCTGGTTAGGGCATCGCCTTGAATTTATTTTTGGGTGTTTTTTTCTATTTTAACATTTTTTCGCTATTTTTAGCAGTTTTTTAAATTAATAACGGATTAACGGATTATGGTTTTGGTAGCTGTGGAATACCTAAAATATTGTGTATATATTGTATTTCAAATGGTGAAATTAAGACAATGAAAAGTTGAGAGGTGCGACACCAAGGAAGGCTAGGTTTCTCTTGGTTAAGGGTTTCCAACGTAAATATTTGTGTACTATGTGTATGAGCCATTGATTAATTTATATTTTTCTTAAGAATTTGTATGCGTTGCTTTACTTCACAGGTTTAAAACTTACATGTGGTATCTTAGCATGTTTTTGGCTCAGTCTTGATAGATAAATTTTTCCTTGGGTTTGTGATAAACCTGGGTTCAGTGGGAGCTTTGCAATGTTGATTCATGTGTTGAAAGATAATGGAAAGAAATTCTAGAATTGATATTGATAAGTTCAACAGTAAAATCTTTGAGCTATGGAAGCTCAATATGGATGACCTTCTTGTAGAACAATGGATCATTTTGGATCCTGGTACACGACCTATTGGTACACAAACTACTAGTACAAAAACTACCAGTACACAAACTACTAGTACTCAATCTACTGGCATGTCGAAGGAATATCGGGAGAAGTTGAATAGAAGAGAAAGGAGTATGATTTGACTCTTCCTAGCTGATTTAGTGTTATTAAATGTGTTAGGAGAATCTACAACCAAGGAACTATGGGAAAAGTTGGGGAATTTGTATTAGTCAAAGTCCTTGGTAAAGAAGTTGTTTCCTCGAGAGAATTTGTATCATATTAGGATGGAAGATGTAGATTCTGTGACATAGAATCTAAATTCCTTCAATACTTTGGTAAGTCAACTTTCATCTGTTAATATTACACTTGCAAAAGAAGATAAGTGCATTACTTTATCATGTTCTTTGCTAGACGCTTGGGATAATCTGGTTGTAGCAAATGGTAGTACCACACAATTTGCATTGAAGTATGAGGATGTAGTTTCATCCTTGTTACCATAAGAGATGAGGTAGAAAATCATGGATAGTCATAGCACATATGCTTTATTTGTAAGAGGTCGTCCTAAATATAGGGATATAAATAAATCTTCAGGGGGGAGATATAAATATAAAGGAAGGTCTAAATCCCCAAGAAAATATTTAACAAAATGTTGGAAATGTGGTAAAACTAGGAATTATAAGAAATATTGCAGGTCTAAGAAAGTTGATAAAGCAAAGGGATCTGATGATGCCTCTTCCACAAATGCAAAAATATCCATAGAAGAAGGAGGTGATTTTTACCTGGCGTCTATAGGTACACATGGAGATCATGATGTATGGTTGATTGAATCAGGTGCATCGTTTCATATAACTACTCACAGGGAGTGGTTCAGTGAATATGAAAAGTATGATGGTGGTGATGTCTTCCTAGGAGATGACCCGACAACCAAAATCATGGGATGTGGAAGGGTTTATCTATTGATGAAAGATGGAAGGATTAGAAATCTCCCTGGAATTCTGCACATTCCATATCTAGCCAGGACCCTAATATCTGTAAGTAAGTTGGATGATGCAGGTGTGGATACTTTATTGGGAAAGGACACTTGCAAGATGGTCAAAGGAGAAATGGTGTTGTTGAGAGGAGTTTGATGTGGAACTATGTACAATTTTTTGGGAAGCACTTATACTAGTGGGTGTAACAGTCCTGTTGTCCTTGAGCAGATAAATAAAGAAGAAAAAATCCATACTGCCCCTAGAAAGAATACTATGCTATGCCATCAAAGACTGGGACATATTGGAGAAAAGGCCCTTTGAACACTACATGGTAAAGGTATGATTGAATGTATGTCTAATTTCACCATGGATTTTGATTTATGTGAACATTGCATTTATGGTAAACAAAATCGAGTAAGATTCCCATGTGGTGCTACAAAAGAAAAGGGGATCTTAGAGTTAATACACAGTGATGTGTTTGGACATGTGCTTATTCCATCACTAGGTAAATATGTGTATTATGTTTCATTCATAGATGATTTCTCAAGGAAAACATGGATTTATTTTCTTAAGAATAAATATGAGGTATTGGATAAATTTAAAGAGTTTAAGGCTTTGGTAGAAAATCAGTCAGAGAAGAAAACAAAGGTGTTGAGGACAAATAATAGTGGATAATTCTATGGGAATGAATTGGAAGCGTTCTCTAATAAGTGAGGTATAGCAAGGAAGAATAATTCTCCACACACACCTCAAAAATATGGGGTTGCAGAAAGGATGAACAAGATGTTGATGGAAAAAGAAAGGAGCATGCTCAGTGCTGTCGGGTTAGGACATGAATTCTAGGAAGAGGCAGTGGATATTGCATGTTACTTGGTAAATAGATCACCCTCGTCAGCGTTGGTGGACAAAAGTACGCATGAGGTATGGGCTGGTAAGAAACCATTTCTTAAACATCTCAGAGTGTTTGGTTGTGATGCTTATGTACATGTTCGAAAGGAAAATATGAGTAAGATGGATAATAAAGCTAAAAAATGTATCTTTATTGGATATAAAGATGGTATGAAAGGTTATAATATTTAGAACCAAAAAATTAAAAAGATCTTTTATAGTGAGGATGTTGTTTTTAGAGAGGTTAAATATGTTCCCAAACATGAATTCCTACCAAGGAAAGAAGAACTTGAGAAAATAGAGTTTTAGTTGGATGATGCAAAATTTGAATCAAGAGAAGAAGATAAACCACAAGAAGAACAACCTCATAATATAGTATTGAGGAGATCAATGAGGGAAAGGAGGCAACCAAAAAGGTGTAGTCCACTTGATTTTTGTGCTAATTTTAATTTATCTATTACTACTTTTGATCCCAAAACTGTTAGGGAAACAATAAATTTAGAGGATAGTAAAATTTGGAAGAAGTCCATGGTTGAAAAGATGGATGCCTTGGAAAAGAATGAGGCATGGGATCTAGTTGAGTTTCCAACTTGAAGAAAGGCCATTGGCAGCAAATGGGTGTTTAAGAAGAAGTTGAATTCATAAGAAAAAGTGGAGAAATACGAATCTCAGTTAGTAGCAAAAGGTTATTCCAGGTAGAGGGAATTGACTTTGGTGAAATGTTTTCTCTTGTTGCCAAGTTGACTTCTATTATTTCAGGTATTTGCTACTGTTTTTTATTTTGAAATAGAATCGATGGATGTGAAGACAACATTCCTACATGGGGATCTCGAAGAATAAATCTACATGAAGCATCCAAAAGGATTTGTAGTGAAGGGAATGAAAGAGCTGGTCTGCAAGCTAAAGAAGTCACTATATGGTCTAAATAAATCACCTAGGATGTGGTATCAAAATTTTTACACAAACATCCTTGGACAGGGATTTGTGAGAAGCATGGATGATCATTGTGTATATTCCAAGTAGGTTGGTAATCACTTCATTTATGTAGTGTTTTATGTTGATGACATGTTGGTGGTAGGAAATAACATGAATGTTATCAAGGAGGTGAAATCACAAATATCCTCGACATTTGACATGGAGGATCTCGGTGTTCCTAAATTCATTCTCGGAATGGAGATTAAAAGAGATCGTGCAAATAGGAAACTCTAGTTGAATCAAAGAAAATACATTGAGATGATATTGTAGAGGTTTAATATGCAGGAAAGTAAACCAATCAAGGTTCCTATTCCTATAGGTGTAAAGTTATCTGCAGATCAGTGTCCCAAGACACATTAAGAGGAACATGGAATGTCCCATGTTCCATGTGCTAGTGAAGCCGGTAGTTTGATGTATGCAATGGTCTATACTAGACCATAAATTGCACATGTAGTGGGAGTTTTGAGAAGGTATATGTCAAAACTAGGGAAGGAGCATTGTAAAATAGTAAAGAGGGTTTTCAGGTATTTGTGTGGCACTTCTAGCTATGGATTGTGCTACCAAGGAAGACAAGAATTGGATAGAGTGTTGGACATACATGGGTTTCTTGATGCAGACTAGGTTGGAGATCTGGATCATAGAATATCTACAAGTTGGTATGTGTTTAACCTATTTGGAGGATCAATCGGTTGGATGAGAAAAATATGGGTTTTAGTGGCACTCTCAACTACAGAAGCTAAATACATGGAAACCACTCATGCATGCAAGGAATAAATATGGTTACAAATATTGTGTTCAGGTATTGGGTTGGTACAACAAGCAATAAGGCCATATTGTGACAATCAGAGTGCAATAATCCCGACAAAGAGCCCATCTTATCATTCAAAGATAAAGCATATTGATGTTCAATATCATTTTGTGAGAGACATGGTTGAAGACAAGAAGGTGTTGCTGGAAAAGGTTGACACTTTGAAGAATGTTGCAGATTCATTGACAAATTCTGTGAGCACTAAGAAGTTCTCTATGTGTAGAGTAACAATGGGCATTGCTTCCCTGGATTGTTGACTATGGAATCTGGTGATCCCTTGTATGCAAAGAAAACATCAAGTGGGAGAATGTTGCGTATGTGTTATATTATTTTCATGTGTATGTGGGGGCACGTCAGATATGTTGACTGTGTCTGAGGATCCCATCACTTGTTGCTCTTTGTGGATGTGTGTGCCTGGCACTTTCTTAGGGGGTTCCTATTGGGCCCTTCATTTTGGAGGACGTTCAATTTTCCAGAAATATCACAGTTTTGCGGAAAATCGTAGTAGGGAAGTGGAAGGATAGAAAAGATAGAAAGTATCTACAATGAGGATAAATCTAACTACACTCACGCTGAGAGTAGTAACAGTTCATGCACCAGCTGGACCAACAAGTGGAAAGATCTAGAAGTTTCGAGTGCATGCATAACGAAAGAAGAACCAAGAAAAGATAATAGCAGACTCAAGAAGTCAAGAAACACCAAAGGAAAATCAATAAATATAGGAATATGTAATGGGAAAGGGTTTCCTAATTATTGAGATGATATGTTTCCTAGTTGTTGAGTCAATAAGTTAATTATTATATATTGTGCTATTGTCGAGATCTGAAAATTGTTGTCAATAGATTCCTTGTCATTCTTATTTTGTCATAAAGATTTCACCATTACTGTCATTGAGGCTTCTGTGATAAGCTAATGTAATGAATTACGTGGAATTAACTATGCTTGCACATAAGTCTAAGAGTCCATATTGGATATATGATTGTTGATTCTTCTATATAAGTCATGATATGGATGAGACTCTTTGTGTATGCTGAGTTTTGATATGATAATAATGTGATGGATTATTCGGGCACCAAAATTTGTCATTATGGGTATGAATAATTGACCTCTACAATGCACAGTCTTTCCAAATCTATGTAATTGGTAGCTGAGATATTGTGTACAAGTTCTTGCGATTTATGCACTCATATTTATATCACATAACATGGATTATTTAATGCACATACAAGTTTATACTTCTAATGATATAATATTTCCGCATTCAATTATGAATTTGAATTGTATTGAGTTAGATCTAATGGTGTGTCCTCAATAACTCACTTTATCACACATAAGTCTCGGTTGCGCTTCAGGTGAGACCTCCTTCCCTTGCGAAAGGTTGAATATGCCAACGCTACTAGACTACAACGATATTTTTGTTGGTAACCTTCGAGAATTCCGGTATCCAATTTTGCACCAACAGGTCCCAAAGGGGGGGGGGAGGAGTGTCCCCCTGGTTACACGGAGTGGTTGGGGCAACGCCCTAGATTTTTTTTTGAGCGTTTTTTTCTATTTTAGTATTTTTTGGTATTTTTAGCAGTTTACTAAGTTAATCCCGGATTAAGGGATTAGGGTTTTGGTAGCTTCAAAACAACTAAGATATTGTGTTTATATTGTATTTCGAATGGTGAAATTGATACAATGAAGAGTTGAGAGGTGCAACACCAAGGGAGGCTAGTTTTCTCCTAGTTAAGGGTTTCAAGCGTAAATCTTTGTGTACTATGTGTATGAGCCATTGATTAATTTCTGTTTTTCTTAATAATATGTATGCATTGCTTTACTTCACAGGTTTAAAAATTACAACATCATCATACTTACATTGAGTAGGTATATTGAGTATTGTAACACTTCATACAAGTTGAGAATTATTCTAGCATAATTGATTGAACATTTTGACATATCATTGGTGGTCACAACATTTATATTTAAGAATTTCAATTGAGAATTTGATTTGAGAACTTATACTTATAGATATATTAGATTTTGAGATTCTAACTACATCGAGATAATAAGATGTATTCAAAGAATTGAAATATGAAGAAAAAACACACATAGAGAGAATAATGATAAGATGATGAAACCAAAACAAATGAAAGAAAAAAAACCCTTATTATATGAGTTGCAAAGCATAGTCCACTGTGTTGTGACCTTGGAGACGAGAAGATAGAGGAATGGTAGGCAAGATGAGCATAGAGTAAGACATTGACATTGATAACAAAGAGACATAGAGATACCCCCTTGATGTAAGTGTTAT
>JZKD02S0303804.1:984996-995651 GCA_000966675.3 Picea glauca | reverse complement strand
TTGATGTTAACCTTGATAAATAGGTGAAGTATCAATGACTGATTGGTTTGAGAAGCATTGTCAATATTGGACACATTGTTATGACGGTGACTTGAATGTCAAGCATTGTCAATATTGGACATAATGTTATGAAGGTGACTTGAATGTCAAGCATTGTCAATGTTGGACATAATCTTATGAAGTTGACTTGAATGTCAAGCATTGTCAATATTAGACATAATCTTATGAAGGTGACTTGAGTGTCAAGCATTATCAATATTAGACATAATTTTATGAAGGTGACTTGAATATCAGTAGAAAGATAATATTGACTAATATATTGTATGAGATTGATACACTCATCCTATATTGTATAAGGTTGATATTGTGTCATTAACATCCATGCACAAAATAAGAAACTGTCCAAATCAAAAGGGTAAATGGATAATTCAATATGGATCCATACAAATCACAAATAAAGAAGTTAATAAGACATGGTTCATTAAAAGTGATTCGGAAAATATCAATCGAAGAAGAGTCCAGAGATGAGACAGAATGTCAATGGTGGATGTTTGGTGAGGAAAAATTGACACCATCGAGTCACAAGTCAAGTCGATTCAAACAATAATAAGGTTGATTATCTGGAAGTCGATCGAATACAAGACGAGTCGACCAATTGAAAGCCTGCAGATTGACGGAAGTTGGAGAAGACAAGTCGATCGATTTCAAGAGGAGTCAAAGAAAAGTCGACCAATTGAAGGTCGAAGTTGAAGGAAATTTGAGTCAGGAAATACAAGTCGGCCAAAGCAAGTCGAGTCGAACAAAGTCGAATTTCTCAAGTCGATTTTCTTCCAAGTCGAGTTGGTCCAAGAAAGAAGTAACCTAAAGGTCGAATTCGAAGCAAACTTAAATACAATTCATCTCAAGGCTGATGCAATATGGGTCAACTAGAATTGAAATACTCAAGTCAAAATTTCTCCTAGTTCAGTCAACCAAAAAGATGTGTGTCAATCGAATGAGGAAGCAAATAGGAAAAAGGGTGAGACCAAGTCAAATATTTAGTGACTAGCAACTGAGAGGGAACTGATTTTAATATAACCATCAAGTAAAATGTTTACAATTTGAGTTTAAATAATCACCAACAAAGGATATATGTGGAGGTCAATTTATACATTCACGAAAAGGTATTATGTATTGAAGTCGATCTGGCATCCAACAATGAAAGGAAAATATGGGAAAGTTTCCTTCAAAGAATGGCTTGTACCGGAAACATCACACACATTCTGGAGAAATTTCTCATTTGTTGAATAATTGGGCATGTTCTGCAAAAAACCCATGTCGTAGAATTTTAAAATTCGTTTCCATCACTCTAGAATATTCATATGAAAATTTCTATCTAAATTGGTGTACGAAAATCAATTAACAAAAGTTACCATTTGTGTTAATTAAATGAAGGGGTGCAATGTTTCATTCCAAAAGGACACATTGTTTCAAAGTGGAACCCTTTGGAGGACTATACAAGTAAAGGAATATGAAGGGAAGAATGTGTCTTGGTGGATATAATTATATATATAATGGATTGAATGAAAGTTCATTCTATCAGGTTGGTGCATGTTTACAAGTCGAGTCTTCTCATGAGGATTGGATTCCTCACATCTCAGTTTGTTCTGATAAAAACAAGCAGGGTCTTCTTATGAGGGTTGGATTCCTCATTTCTCAGTTGGATCTAAGAACTACAAGCTGGGTCTTGTATCAGAGAGTTGGATCTCTCATATTCAATTTAAGTTGAATATATTAAAGGATTGATTTTATTTGTATTAATTCAAGTTAAATAAATAAAAGAATGATATTTTATCTACTTCATACAATTTTTGTTATACATTTTTATGAAGAATTAATTGAACTGCATGTATCTTATTCAATTAATTTAGTTATCTATGAAAGTGTGAAAAGTAGCCAAAAATTCTAGACATTGATTCACAACCCCTCCCCCTCCCTCTTAGTGTCAGTGTGCATTTCAAAATGATGTACTTCATTTGTATTTGTTGATCAACCCTTATCTAATTAGGATTTCCATTCCAAGGAAGTCACAAGTAAGACCAATTAGTTGCAATGTATTCCCACATATTATGTAACCAATCTCTACTAAACATAAGACCATAAGCCTCAAGAATATCGACCACAACAATATTAATAATTTGATGCACATAAGGGTTAGAATAGATTTTGATTCAAACACCTTTCAACTTACCCATTACCCTTACCTTCGACCTATTGATATAAATGATATGCATGGAAGATGTGATGTGTTTTACCTTCAATCTCTAGCACACTGAGTATGGAGTGACATTTGATGACGCCCTTGAAGCAACTAAACAATTATGTACATTATGATAAAAAATATCAAAAGTCAAAAGAAATGGATGGGTTTGATATTTTAACTTCTTTTTTGTGGTAACATTCACTACTAATTTCTTCTATGTGGAAGCTAAGGCATTCTATGGTTTTAGCCACAATTTGCTTTGTTGATTGATACTCAACATGTCATGCAAGGACATGTTTGCAATTATATTCCTCATATCATGAAAAATTATTGTATTCTTAGTTGATGATGTGCTTGTTGAATATGTCAAATGAGTAGTAGTGGTTGTTGTCTTCATCACTATGGAAAGAGGAATATTAGTTAACAAAATGTTTTTCTTACTTCTAAGAAAATAATATTTGTTTATTGTGTTCGTAGCATGAACTTATTCTACAAATTCATCTTATTACACATTCATGAAATTAGGAAGTACATCCCATAAAAGCATTACTTAGACTTCTTATTCAACAACTTAATCTCCTACATCTTCTTCAGTTGCAACTTTAGGTTTCACACCTTCATTTAAGATATGGTCAATGACATTGATGAACAATGGATGTGTCTTCTCTGGATGATTTTCTTGATGTAAATGACATAAGTGGTCCATATCCATGTCTTCTACTCTCACAATATTTTTCACTGTACATGTCTCTTCTGGCTTTGAAACAACTATTTCTTTCTTGAAAAAAGGATTGAAATACTTTTGTCTTGAATTTCCCTCTCCACTTTTCTTCTTCAAATCCACAATATCATTTTATAATATTTGAACAACTCGCTACAAGCCTTGTTGTTTATTGTATATTCTAGAGGCATTCCCACAAGAGGAAAAGGTGTCAGACATGTGTGAATCCTCGTTGGCACTAGTTTAGCCTTTCGTTTTAGTGAAATCGGCCCCGTAATGAGGCTAGGGATTCATGGGAAATTTGATGGTCTTTGTGGGATTCTATGGGGGTGCCACACCCTAAAACAAGAATAAAATATTCTAATTCATTATTGAGTTTAGGAAGGGCTCCTAAACGCACCCATTGGACTTGTATATAAAGGAGAAAAGTCATTATGAAATTTTCTAATTGTCAAAAGGATGGAATTAGCATAAGTGAGTCTGTACTTTTTCTAAGTGGCTTGGTGTTTTCTACAAAGGGAAAATTTGCATGGTGGAAAATATGGCCTAGAGGAAGAGAAGTCGCATGGAGTGAATTGTATGGAGGTCTCCATACAAGGTTTTTGTGTAATTGCACATGAGTTGGAGTAAGGCAAAGCACATATGTACGCGGGTTGCAGGAAGGCGAATTGTGTATGTACGTAGGTTGTAGTGGGCACAATTGTGTATATGCAGGTTACAGTGGAGCAAAGCACATATGTACGTGGGTTTCCAGTAAGGTTTTTATGGAAATCTAAGTCCTATGGATAAGGGTCAGAGCCACAAAAAATTAGTGCCCTAAAAGTCTTCTCTCAGACTCTAATTAGGCAGTTAATTAAAAGTAACTAGTTGCAATAACTAACTTTCAGAACATAGGAAATAGAACATACCTAGAACCCAACGTTTGAAATTGATAGCACTCGAGGAACTTCACTCCATAACTCCTTCACAACGATCCTCTGAAACTATTGCAAACAAAGAAGTATGGAAATGCAAATATGTTAACTAACTAAACATGATAATTTCACTTTGTATAATAGATTCATAACAAGATACAAATAATCTCATTAAAATCATGAATAAACAAAGAGAAATGGACAAGAATGAGAGTTAATTTATTAATAACAACATAGGGGTTGGCTAAAACCTATAGTCATTGTGGCATGGTCCTGAAACCAGGCTCCAAGTTCCTCCACCCAAGGCCTGAGATAACAAGCACTGCCTCCAAAGCTTTGTGTTCCAACAGGTCCAAAGAAGCAATGGATTTCTTCCTGACAAGATAAGGGGAAACACAAATCCTTAAAACAAGGGTTTTTAGGGGGGATGGACAATCTCAAAAGCAAGGGGAAACAAGGGCTTGTAGGGATATAAGGAAAATGCTAGCATAAGGTTGCATCTCTTTGATATCATTTTTCTCCATCCCAAGGCTCTCTTTTATGCTCCCTTTTGACAGTTGGAGTAGTTATGAATGAGATATAAGAGGTCGGGAACCTAGGGAACTATTCAAATCCATCTGAAATATGGGGATCTATTATTTTTTTGAGCCAATTAAATATGTACGCAGGTTGATAACTAGCAAGTTGTGTATGTATGCGAGTTTCTTTAAGGAGAGTTGCATACATCTCGAAAAATGGGATTTTTAAAGATATGTTTAGGGAGGAAAAGGGGGATTTTGCTCCTGCAAGTAGAGAAAGGGATGTATCCAAGGTCAATGCATTTTCATGAGCATATGTGGTGTCAAATGACACTATAATATATGCCCCCTAAAGTGTGAGGTCAGAAGAGCTATTGATGGCCGAAATACATTACAAATAGTCATGAGATTGTGGAGGGGCCATTGGGTAGGAGTAGTTGAAGACCAGTCCCGAAGTAGTACCTACAATAGAAACAAGTAAGATACTCTCTTCTCAAATAGGGAATTCCCATTCTTGAGTGTGATGTATGCATGGCTTCCAAATCAAGTACATTGTGGATCTATGAATAATGAAAGCATAATTAATGTCCATGGCCACAAAAACTATACACAGTGGATCCATGTGATATATAGAAGTAGCAATCATGACCATGAGAAAATACACAATGGATCTGATGCAGGAGCATCGCTCTGCCTCAGCAACGTGCCAGCTAGACCGCACATCGGTGCACATTCAAGGAGGGGAGAGGCACCAACCCTCTCGTTTTGCCCTCATTTTCAAATTTCAATTGTAATTTAATCCAATTAAATGTTGCAAGGCTTGGTAGATCTGAGTCATGACTTTGAGAATATAGGAGACAAGGTTGGCTTTAATCGATGACAGGATGATGAAGATCTGGATCTGATCCAGACTAGATGGCCATTGAATGCAATTCAATGTAAATAATGAGAGTAGGTAGATGGAGGGAGAGCTCGAAAAGCCCTCTTTTGTAAGAATATCTTGGTATCAATTTTCATAAGGATAGGAGAGGATGTTAGGAGATATAGCATGTAGAGTAGATGAGCGAGTAGAGAGCTCAAGAGAGGAGAGAACTGAGACTCTGTTGCAGTCCAGTCTTTGTAAACATTTGTATAGACATTCAGATTAATATAAACATAATCAGTTTTTCCTGCCTATGATTCTGTGTGTTTACATGTTTATGAATGAATGTCATATGTGTGTTTACATGTTTATGAATGAATGTCATCTGTGTGTTATGAATGTATGTTGTAGATGCATGTTAGATCTTGTCTGCAGGTGATAGATATATTTTCCTATCTGTCTGAGAGTTTTTTTTATTTCAGTCTGGGTTCTTTGAGGCTAAATGCAAGGAGTGCATGATAGAGTTTTGAAGACTCTGTGAGCTGGTGAAAAAAGTGCACATCTGAATTCCAGTTTGGGCTCAGGAAGAACGTGCTAGGAGGGCACACCAGAGGAATCAAAAACTCAGAGAAGAGCCTCAAGGTTGTTGAACACCTTGGAGGAAAGTATGTTCAGAAGAGAGCACAAATAGAGTTGTTGAACACTCTGTAGAGCTCTGCCAGGAGGGCATTGAGCAGGTGCAAGGATTTCACAGGTGAACTCTTTTTCAAGTTCCGAGAAGAAGAGTGTCAAGGAGAAGACATTCATAGAGTTGCTAAATACTCTGAGGGGAGAAGCTCTGCAAGGTGTGCATTGAGCGAATGAAAGGAGTACGTTAGTGAACTTGAGAGAGTTCAGGGTCCAGGGGGGAGACCTGTGCAAGGAGTGTACCAGGCCAACACTTAGACGAAGTTTTGAAAGACAACCATCTGAAGGCCAGTAAAGCACAAGGAGTGCGATAGAGGTAAAGTAGTTTCACTTTACAATCTCAAAGGGTCGAGCGCAGAGTGTGTCAGGTGGGCACCATAATTCTTATCAAAAATCAGGTGAGTCCCTTGGAAGCCCGAGTGATTTCTCAACTCAAGAGAGACAGTGAAAAACTACACACAGAGTGCAAATGTGCACCTTGGCTGAGATTAAATTTTATTTCCAAAGCTTAGGAGGGAAAGCATCGTCGAGACCCAATACATCAGGGCTCACAGGAGGCAGTTCAAAGGTGAAGCCTTTGAAACATTTGAAATCTTCCAAGTCAGGGAAGAAATCCAAAGATCAGGAGGAGGAGCAACAAATGTCGTCAGACCAGCCATAGAGAAAGAGATCTGGATCGTTGGATTTCATGTCCAGACACCGAGAAGAGAACACAGAAGAGAGGAATAGATCATGTCCGTCGGATATGAGTGTGTGGTTCAACAACTGTTGGATCCAGAGGTAAGTGCATGAGACTCAAGTCTTTTGAAAGTGCATAAGAGAGTGAACTTGAAAAGTCCCGAAGTCCCGAAGGGAGTGGGACCATCCATTGTCGATGGGGACAGATGGAAGCAGATACAAGAGTTCGAGGATTCATACTTCGGAAGATTTGCAAGGAGAAGAGTGAAAACTTCACAAAGTGTGGAGAGAAGATCTGAAATGTTGGATCACGAAGAGTCGTGAACCGTTGATCTAGCACGAGCAGAGTTCGGGTTTCAGAGTTCGGAAGAAAAGAGGTGAGTTAAATTCTGGGGACGCGAAGCGTGAAGTACCGAAGCGCTCGAAAGTTAGGCCCAAGTCATAAGCCGAGGTCATATTGGAGGGGTCCATAGGAAGGGAGCTAGCATTCGCTAGACCGTTAGTTTGAAGTTCAGGGATCGATGGAGTCAGGGTTTGACTCATATCAAAACATGAGAAGTCTGAAGTCATGAAGGGCCTTTTGGTTTGGGCGTCTGGCCACAACCGATGGTCACGAGAGGGAAACTTGCACTCGGTACTAGTTCGCGTCGGTGAAGCTTCACAAGGACCTGTGGATTATTATATTTGGAGGTTCCGGTGGGGAACCAAAGAGTTGTTCCAGCTTAGATAATTTAGAAGATCCTAGACCGGGAGGTCGCACAGCCTCGAGGGGAGATGGAGGGGGTCAGTACCAAGCAGGAGCATTGCTCTGCCTCAGGATCCATAGAAAAATTTAGATCATAGCCACAAATGGATACACAATGGAGCTATGTCTTAGAATAAAATAGAGGATATCTAGAATCAATGGAGTGAACAAATGATCCTCTACAAGTACCAATATAAAAAAGGGTTGTATATTCAATACAAGTCAGGTAGGATCATAAAAGATGTGATTCTCATACTTCACCCTAAGTATTCAAAACAATCCATAATGGTACGAGTCCACACTATGTGAATAGATGTATTGAAGTTGAACACAATGAGACACCATTTGATTACCATTCATTGATGTATACCGTTAAAAAACACAAGACAACGCACTGATATTGATAATGGGTGTCAATGTACCTAGTACCATCTAGCAAGTGTGAATAAATGAGTTGATGTCGAACACCTAGTAGAATCTATCGAGCAGGGGACATTGATGTATTCCCACTGTCAATAGATAGGGAACCTGCCACTGATGATTGCAAGCCCCAAGATACTAAAAATAACTCTAGATCCCTATCCCCGAGTAAGATGTGTTGACGTCGATAGGAAGTGATCCATTGGAAGGAAGGAATTAAGGCATCCTCCATCATCCAACATGAGGGGTAGCAGAAGGCCAAAGATTTGGAAGGACTTGGATGAAAAGATTGAAAGGACCACACCCAGGTATGACTTCGACATGCACTGGATGGAATAGAACATGACATAGACTCTTTGGATAGTAGCCAACAATGGAGATTACTAGAAAAGACGAGGAATCCACTAATGGGGTCAAGTGGAAACCAAGGTACCATGTGAATCCCGATGTGTGATAATGGTTGTTAACATCGAACACAAGGGAAATCGTTTATTCAACGACCAATGTTGGTTTTTCATCTGTTGAATGCAAGGTCACCTATCAATGATGTAAATAGGCCCAGGGTGCAACTCTAGATCATACTCTCAGAGCAATGTGTTGTAGTCGATAAGAGAAGACCCGCCAACAAGAAGTCAATGGGGACCTTCTAGACTAGCATGAGTGAGAGACAAAGATACTTTTGATGCTGAGCAATACTTGACTGACATGGGAAGGTTGACTTGAAAAGTCAAAGGTTTCTGTAGAATGACCGACACAGGATGACTTCCCTTGAACATAGACACGAAAAAAAATGTGACTTAGGCAACATGGATTATAAATTGGGATACGTTTGTGACACAGGAGGAATCGAAAAATGCTCCATGTAGATAGAAGAATAACCAGTCAGAGGAGATTATGCTCAAAGACAAGAAAAAAGGCCTCCTAAAACCATACTACACCAAATAATGAGGTGAAGACTCATAAGATTGTGTTTTGTTCAAGGGAGACATAAGTAGCTACCATATAAAAAATTAGACTTGTTCCCATCCTTCTTATTTTTTTGTCTTTTTCATATTATAAAGCTTGAAAAAGAATAAAAGAATGTTATGATATAGTGGAGGAAATGAGTGTAACAAAAAA
Organism: Picea glauca; assembly: GCA_000966675.3. Taxonomy (NCBI): domain Eukaryota; kingdom Viridiplantae; phylum Streptophyta; class Pinopsida; order Pinales; family Pinaceae; genus Picea; species Picea glauca. The sequence continues at coordinate 986,745 of JZKD02S0303804.1, read as the reverse complement.
GTAAACAAATTCCAAGCGTAAGGAAGATAACTATGCTCAATTCAAGGAAATCATGTGTAGTATATGGACACTTGGGGGAAAATTTCCTCCAGGGATACAAGTGTCAAGTCACAAAGGATAGTATTGCAAGGCTGGTAAATTTTTGAGAATGCATATACAATTGGCTATATGACAACAAGCTAAAGCCGACATTAGGCCCAAAAAGTGCAAGCAGTCAATATGCAATGCAAATACAAGTCAACACAACAAATTTTTTGGAAGCCATGTGGGTAACTGGTCAGCAATAAATGATAAGAATATATGAAGCTTTGACACAAAGTCATGGCGGGACTAGACAAGGCTTCCGAGCCTATGGAAAAAATGCAGCATGGGTGCCAAAATGGCTAGTGAGGAGCTAACTAGGGCACCCATGAAGAGGTAAGCTCTACCATTTGTAAACAACACCTTTAGAGCATCTTGAAGGTATAAGGTCACAAATAATGGGGTTGACCCTAAGGAAAGTATGTGATCGATATGGATAGATGCATAATGCAGGCGAAACAAAACTTACCCTATATGCCCGTAAAGAGTACGATACATGTCGAAGAAGTCAAAAAATGCCACCAGATATAATAATATCTATGGAAAAAGATATTTCTCAAGGATAAATGCATAATAAAACATCTCCAAGGAACTTATATTAGTCTAAACAATGTAAAAATGTTAAAAGGGGGTAAAATATTATACAAAAAGTGGAAAAGATGGATTAAAATAGGTGAAAAACTCATTTTTACCATATCATTTTACTTTTTACCATTTGGAGAGCATTGGGAGCCTATTTTACCTTTCAACCTTCCAAGGATCGATGCAATACGCATAGAGATCAAAATCCAAAACTGCTTGGACTAGGTAAGAGACAACTTCCTCTTCTTCAATTTCATCCATAAGTTTTTCATTAAGTGGTTTTTTGAGTATTTAAATGTATTTTTAGGGAAAATGGTAAAGCACACGACATTCATTCACACGAGCCGCATACATAAAAGGATGTACATTGTTTCTTTTAGTGGCATTTGTGTATGTACATGACTATCCTAAAAGGAAGTCGTGTACATCCTTGTAATCCTTCAAAAAATAAATTTTAACTCAAAATTTGGAAAACAATTTGTAGGATGGTGATTGAATGGAGGGAAAGAGAGCATGGGGATGTTGACAATCAGGTCATTGATGAACCAGAGGCTTAATAATCCATTCGAAGATGTGGATTGAACAATTTATTTCATTGCAATGGAATTAGAGCACAACACAAATTACTTGAGGCATTGATATATTACTGAGAGCTGGAAGCATATGTTTTCATGATTAGGGGCCATCTCTAAAGATTGAGATTGAGGATATATATTTCCTCACTGGGCTACCTTGTCGAGGTGACATAGTGAAATTGAAAGGAAAAGAATCCATTGGTATAACGATAAATGCATACATTGCTTTATATTGCTTTGTTGGAAGATTGATTGTTGTCATTGATGTCAACCCTAGTCATGGGTTTTGGACCGCAAGATTGATAAAGGTATTTGGACATGAAGGAAATGCACATGCATATACAACACCCATGAATGGATAGTATACATCATGCTATTTTCGGTAGTATGTGGAACGTCCCATGGATCCTCATGGTTGAGGAGAAATGAATTTTTGAAGATGACAAAGTGAATTGAAAAAGGAAGTACATGTAGGCCCTGAAAATAATTAAAGAAAATAATTACAAAATAA
>JZKD02S0303804.1:958365-972185 GCA_000966675.3 Picea glauca | reverse complement strand
AGGGCACCATTAGGTCTTTGACCAGCCTCCCCACGCAGATTGAGCTCGGATTTGATGTCAAATCGACTTGGGAGCCGATCCAATAGTGGTTGGGAGGCCGACCAGCTTCATAAATAAGCCGTTTGGCAGGCGCGCGGGTTTTGCACCCCACAGTCGCGCTTATGCGCCCGATATACGATGATATTGCGCGCATGCGCTAGTTTTCAGTGGGTGCACTGCGCTTTTTAATTTTTTAGCCAATTTTGTATAGTTTTGGCTCTTTTGTTGTGCTATGGAACTAATCCTTGTGCCATGAATGAATGTTTTTCTGTGCTGATGATGTTGAGTTCTTGTCGCCCTGTGCAGACGAAATTTCAGTGATAACATGGAGTGATCACGAGGAGAGGTCTGCGTTGGGCTCTTTGAAGAAGTCCACCTTGAGAATGATTTTGGAGTGTAACCTAGAGATCTCCCATGTTTGTCAAACCATTCAATTTTACAACCCCAACCGGTTGAGGTATGTTTGTTGTCTTGTTGGTGCGCCAAGGCCAAGTTGAGTGCAAGAGACATGGAGCACTTCTTGTTTTTGTATGAATTATCACTACCCGTGATTAAGGAGAGATGTCTACCAACTAGAATGTATTCTCCCCTACCATGCTTTGACCAACCTCGTTGCCTTGGCATGTTGAGCACATAAATGAAAGACTCCCATATTTGAATTTCCTGGATCCAGACCCACTGTTCTCCACACATACAGTAATGCACCACATAGAGAGAGAAAACAAAATGATGCTTCTCCCAAGCACTATGCTTCCTTAATTCATCCCCCGTCGGTCGCGTCATGGTCGTTAATGGCGACTTAATCTCCTGGTACCAAAATTTATGAGTTTCCTCCACCGTGCAGGTTTGCAACATTCCCTTGGAGCGAAATCTACCCATGTACGAAATTCCTTGAATGTTTTGGAGCGATGGTAGCTTGAAACCTCCTCCCTCTCTTTTGGCTTGAGGATCAGAGAGCCATGTTGAGGGAGTCCTTAATGCCCCGTGTTTACTCATATGTGTTATGCGTTGGAAGGTACCCCATCTTGGGGGGAGTCAGTTGTGCGTGCTAGGGATATGCATTCCAAAAGATTGGGGTGATCATTGTACTGAGAGGAATCGTAGAATAGATCCCCTTCTATGTGGTAGACCACAATGTTAGCTAGCTTGTATGTCACTTTGTTGGCTTCTCGTTTGATGTGTGATGGAATTAAAACTTGATGAGGTTGTATGATAGAACGTAGGATTTCCAGGTTATGAAGAAGCCTCTAGCTTGGAGAAATATTTTCTGGAGCAGAGCCATTGAGAAGCTTAGATAACATATTTAGAACTACCTGGGAGTCCCCTTTTATGAAAATTTGATTGTAGCCATGCTGTTGGGCCAGTAGGAGGCCTTTGATAAGGGCCCAAAGCTTTGTTTCATTATTCGAATCATAACCAAGGCTACCTGCTGAAATATGTAGAACTGATCCTTGGTTGTTCATGAAAATAAAGCCAAAGCCAGTCGAACCAGGATTCCCTTTGGATGCTTCGTCAAAGTTTATCTTGAGGAATCTTGATGGAGGGTGAGCCAAAAAATTGGGGTTGTGATCATGGTGGAGACACATGTTGACTTGAGGAGCCGAGGGATCTATTTGAAGGTTCCAACCTTGGAGGATTTCCTTCTCATTGGAGTCACATGATAGATGTTAAGAAACAAATATAAAAATAGCATAAAAACCTCAGAATAAGTACTTAATGCCTTGACAAAGAGAGAAATCCAGATAATAATCCTCTTTGAGGGAGAAACCTCCTTATACATCATATGAATTCACAAATACAAGGGAAACCTCCTTGGTATATATAGGAGACTAGGTGGTACAATTACAACTAATGGACCCAAGATGACATAAATAAATAACAATACTAATGTAATATGCCCCAATTAAGGGATAATGTGCCACTATTTAGGGATTAACATGACCCTCCCCTTCAGACAATTGTTGTTTGCAATGCTTGAGTAATTTTGGATGCTTCTGTATAAAAGACTCATCTTCCCAAGTGGAATCTTCAGCAGGTAGTTTCTTCCACTTAATGAGATACTCTGAAATAGATCTATTCCTCAGCTGGCGAATTCTTTTGCCATTGATAGCTTCAGGCTCCAATATGATTTTTCCTTCGTCGTCAAGTTCTGACAATATAGTTTGAACTAGGATCTTGCCACCTATAACCTTCTTTAAGCATGATGTAGATTTTAACCTTGTACAATATTTTATTGCAAACAAATTTTCAATAAAAGAACAGAAAAGATACAATGGAAAATACACACTACACATATATTTTTCCCCTAGAAACCCAAACCGGGAAAACCAACATATTTTATATTCAGTCATAGTGATACATTGTTTACAATAAAATATACATATAGGAGCCAGTGGCATCCAAAACCCTAACCTGATGACCTGATTAGTCAACAACCCTAATTCCTTAACCCGAAATAGAAAACCATCAACAAAAACCATGTGCTGAAAAACCGCCCAACAATGGACATGAAAAATTGAGGCGGCATGAAAAATGAGGAAAAATGCGACACGTTTCTCGAGGAAAAAAAAATTCTCGAGGTCGTTGCCCCAAATCCCTATGCACCTGACGCAACATAGAAAACACTAGAGCTATTCGTGCAAAGAATATAACACATACCCAACATTCTCCCACTTGTTGTTTTCTTTTCATACAGGGTTACATAGCCAAAAATCCAGGGCAAAAATGCCCATGGATCCTCTACACCAAGATAACTTCTCAGTGCTCATAGATTTTGTTAATGAATCTACAACATTCTTCAGAGTATGCACCTCAATCAACAAGAGTTTCTTTTCTTCAACCATGTCTCTCACAAAGTGATATTGAATATCAATATGCTTCGTCTTTGAATGATAAGTTTGGTTCTTCGCTATAAAAATTGCACTTTGACTGTCACAATCTATCCTTATAGCTTGTTGTACCAACCCAATACTTGAACACAATATTTGTAACCATACTACTTCCTTACTTGCATGGGTGGCTTCCATGTATTCATCTTTTGTAGTTGAAAGTGCCACTACAGCCTGTCGCTTGCTCATCCAATTGATTGCTCCTCCAAACAGGGTAAACACATACTCGCTTGTAGATCCTCTACAATCCATATCTCCATCCCAGTATACATACAAAAATCCATGTATGTCCAACACTCTATCCAATCCTGGTCTTCCTTGGTAGCACAATCCATAGCTAGCAGTGCCACACAAATACCTAAAAACCCTTTTTAATGTTGTCCAATACTCCTTCCCTGGTTTTGACATCTACATGCTAAAAAATCCCATTGCATGTGCAATGTATGGTCTAGCACAGACCATTGCATACATCAAACTACCAACTACACTCACATATGGAACAAGACACATGTCCTCCTCCTCTTTCTTTGTCCTGGGACACTGATCCATAGATAACTTTACACCAACATGAATAGGGACCTTGACCGGTTTACATTCTTGCATATTAAACCTTTGCAATATTGTCTCGACATATTTTCTTTGATTTAACCAGAGTTTCCTCCTTTTCTGATCTCTTTTAATTTCCATGCCCAAAATGAAATTTGAAGCACTAAGATCCTTCATGTCAAATTTAGAGGACAACTAAGATTTCACATCTTATATAATCTCCTTGTTGTTTCCTATCGGCAACATATCATTCACATACAAGACAAAATAAATCAAATGATCACCAATTAATTTAAAATACACATAGTGATCCTCTTTTCTTCTTGTGAAGCCAAGTCCCATCATATAAGTATCAAAATTTTGATACCACATCCTTGGTGATTGTTTTAAACCATACAGGGACTTTTTCAGGTTGCATACCAACTCCTTCTTTCCCTTCACACCAAATCCTTATGGCTGCTTCATATAGATTTCTTCTTCCAGATCCCCATGTAGGAATGTTGTCTTCACATCCATATGTTCTACTTCAAAATCAAATGTAGCAACAACAAACAACATAAATCTTATAGAATTTGACTTGGCAAAAGGAGAAAAAATCTTATCAAAATCAATTCCCTCAACCTGGGAATAACCCTTTGCTACTAACTGAGCTTTTTATTTCTCCACTTTGCCTTCTGCATTCAACTTCTTTTTAAATACCCATTTTCTTCCAATGGGATTTCTTCCAGTTGAAAACTCCACTAGATCCCAAGCCTCATTCTTATCCAAGGCTGCCATTTCTTCATCCATGGCCTTTTTCCAGAGCTTTCCATCCTCTGAATCCACTGCCTCCATGACAGTTCTAGGATCATCATCAGTAATAGAAAAATCAACATTTGAATGGAAATTAGATGGATTATACCTTTCCAGTAGCCTTCTTTCTTGAACCGATCTCCTGAATAATGGAGTATGAGGATCTTCTTCTTCTGATTCATGTTCTTATGTAGAGTTTGATTCATCATCCTTTAAATCAAACTCTATTTTCTCTGGTTCTTCCTTACTTGGTAGGACTTTATTTTTAACAACATCCTTCATTTCTCTAAATACCACATCTCAACAATACACTACCTTCTTAGTTTCTGGGTTCCAAAGATTATAACCTTTGAGACCATATTTATACCCAATAAAGATACACTCTTCAACCTTCTTATCTAGCTTACTCTTGTTTTCCTTTGGATCATGAACATAGGCCCCACAACCAAATACCTTGAGATGTTTGAGAGAAGGTGACATGTTGACTAGGTAACATGCAATACCCAATGCCTCAACCCAAAATTCTTTCCCTAACCCGACACCACTGAGCATACACTTTGTTTTTTCCATTAGCGTCCTATTCATCCTTTTTGCAACTCCATTTCATTGAGGTGTATATGGAGTAGTCTTTTGCCTTTCTATACTACACTTCTTATAGAATTCTTCAAATTCATTCCCCATAACTCTCCGCCATTATCTGTTGTCAACAACTTAATTCTTTTATCCGTTTGATTCTCAATAAGAGCCTTAAACTCTTTAAATTTGTCAAAGACTTCATATTTATTCCCAAGGAAATGTATCCAAGTATTCCTCAAGAAGTCATCTATAAATGAGACATAGTACACATATTTTCCCAATGATGGAACCAACATAGGTCCAAACACATCACTGTGAACTAGCTGTAAAATTCCTTCTGCCCTCATTGCACCATAGGGGAATCTTACCCGATTCTACTTCCCATATACACAATGTTCATATAAATAAAAATCCAGAGAGTAGTTAGACATACCTTCAACCATACCTTTATTGTGTAGTAGTCGAAGACCCTTCTCTTCAATATGTGCTAGTCTTTGATGCCACAACATAACCTTTTCTCCAGAGACTGTAGGAGTTATTTCTTCTTCAACTCCAATATCAGGAACAATGGAACTATTACACCCATCACTAATAGTGCTTCCTTGCATCTTATACAGAGTTCCAAACTGAACTCCTTTCAACAACACCATTGCTCCTCGAACCATCCTGCAGGTTTCCTTTTCAAATATTGTTTTTACCCCTGCATCGTCCATTTTTATTACAAAAATCAAATTTCTGGCCAATCTTGGGATGTGCAGAACACCAAGTAGTGTTCTGATCCTTCCATCTATGAGCCTCAACTTGAATTTTCCTCATCCTATGATTCTGGTTGTCAAGTCATCACCTAGGAAAACATTACCTCCAACATACCTTTCATAATCATAGAACCACTCTCTATGTGGAGTCATATGAAAGGATGCACCAGAGTCAACCAACCATGCCTCATGATATGCCTATGTGCTTGAAGAAGCCAAGTACACATCCCTTCCTTCTTCCTTGGAGGTATTTTCTTCTATGGAAGGAGCTTCTTCAAATCCCTTCTTTTTCTCAATTTTGGATTTACACTACTTCTTGTAGTGTCCTTCTTTTCCACATCTCCAGCATACCTTTACAAAATTTCCAGGAGATTTAGATCTTCCCTTAGAATTAGATCTCCCACTTGAGGACTTAGATCTATTTCTTTCTCGGGAGCTTCCTCTTTCAAATAATGCATATGTGCTCTGTCCTTCCATGTTCTTTCATCTCATCTCCTCCAACAACAAGGATGAGACCACTTCATCAAAATTCAAGGCAGTTGTATTACTACCTATGGCCACATCCAGACTATCCCATGAGTTTGGTAAAGAGCATAGTATACTGATACACTTATCTTCATCTAAAATTTTAATCTCAACAGATACTAACTGACTTACCACAGTATTGAAGGTGTTCAAATGCTCTACCACTGAGTCTCCATCTCTCATCCTCAGGTTATACAACTTCTTTCTCAAGAAATTTTTATTTAGTAGGGACTTAGACTTCCCCAACTTATCCCATAAATATTTGGATGTAGCTTCCTCTGACACATTCAGTAATACTAAATCTGAGAGATGCAATCGGATTGTGCTCTTCGCCTTCCTATCCAACTTTTTCCAGTCATCTTCTGAAGTTCCCGTAGGTGCAATACCTGGATCCACCATGATCCATTGATCTCTTTCCACCAATATATCTTCCATCTTGAGCTTCCACAACTCAAAACTTTTCCCCTTAAAATTCTCGATCTCCATTTTCGAATTGCTCATCATTTATTTTCACCTAAAAAATCAATACCAAAGATCTCCCACTGTAACAAGGCTTATCACAGTCCCGAGCCAAACCCTTGACCACAAAGGCGTCCCCCTGAAGCCAACCTCTCTCTGATACCAAATGTAGATTTTAACCTTGTACAATATTTTACTGCAATCAAATTTTCAATAAAAGAACATAAAAGATACAATGGAAACTACACACATTATACAAAGATTTTTTCCCCGAAAACCCAAACCGGGAAAACCAACATATTATATATTCATTCATAGTGATACATTATTTACAATACAATATACATATAGGAGCCGGTGGAATCTAAAACCCTAACCGAATGACCTGGATTAGTCAACAACTCTGATTCCTTAATTGGAAATAGAAAACCATTGACAAAAACCATGTGTTGAAAAACTGATCAACAATGGACACGAAAATCGAGCTGACATGAAAAATAGGCAAAAAAATGACACATTTCCCGAGGAAAAAAAAATTCTTAGGGGAGCTACCCCAGAACTCTCATGCATGGGGGATATCTCTCCCCCCAACACAACATAGCAATGACTAGAGCTAGTCATGCAAAGAATATAACACATACCCAACACATGAAACATGGAAAACTGGGTGTACTCGCGAAGATGTAGGAAGATCCAATTTGTATGCCATAGTACCAACCTTTTGCAACACCTTATAAGGTCCATAGTACTTTCATGATAATTTATATCCTTCTTCGCTTTCTTGAGGGACATTTGTTTGTATGGTTGTAGTCTTAAAAATACACAATCCCCTACTTCAAAACTTCTTTCACTACGATGTTGATATGCTTGTTGTTTCATGTGATTTTGTGTCATGCTCAGGTTGTACTTTAAGAGTTGGAGAACTTGTTGTTGATGCTCAAAGTGATCTTCCACTGCTTTAACCTTAGCTTTTTATTTTAGAGAAGAAGTGATGGATGGTGGGTGATATCCATAGAGCGCCATAAATGGTGTCATTTTTGTTGCGGTATGAAAGGAAGTGTCATACCACCATTCTGCCAAGGGTAACAACTTGAACCATTAGAGACAAAGCAATGAAGGTATCCTTCCAAACATATTTTCTCTATCTCAGTTTTTCCATCAGATTAAGGATGATAAGATGAGCTATGAGCCAATTGAGTACCCAAACAAGAAAATAATTATGTCCAAAAATGTCCAGTGAAGATGGGATCTCTGTCGCTTACAATAATATTTGGGATTCCATGTAGTTTTTGAATTGTCTCCATGAATGCGGTGGAAACTGTATTGGCTTTGAAAGGATGAGAGAGTGCACAAAAGTGTGTGTACGTGGTTAGTCTATAAACAATCACCATGATGACAATCTTTCCTTCAAACTTTGGTAACCCTGTGATGAAATCCATGGAAACCTCCTCCTAGTGTTGACTTGGGATGGATAATGGTTGTAAAAGACCCGGGGTCTTAATTATTTCCACCTTATTTTGTCGGAAAACCAAACATTCTGCCACAAACCTTTGAACATCATTTTTAAGGCCATCCCAAAAAAATTCCTTCTTGACCCTGTGATAGGTTTTCAAAAATGATGAGTTCCCTCCTACCAGAGAGGTGTGCAATTCCAAAAGTACCTTTTGTTTGAGTTGGGAGTTCTTACATAAATATAAGATATCTTTGTACCATAGTGAATCATTTTTCCATGCAAATAGATCTGATGCACTAGAATCCTACTGCAACCTTGAATGAGAGTCCACACTTTTTCGTCATTCTTCCATTCATCCCTTTCTTATGTTATCCAATCAGGTTGGATGATTGAGATAGCACAGAGAAAGGCCTCAAAATATTCATCCTTTATTGAGAGTGTGATCTGAACATATTTCCACACATAGAAGGACTTTACTGTATTCACCAAGTTGAATTGCAGAGTGGTGAAGATGGTGAACTTATATTTTTTGAGTTTTATATTTCTCATGCATTTTATTAATGCTTTGTGAGGAAAGGGTCTCATGCATTCTTATGCTTTATGAGATGCTCATGCATATTATTTATGCTTTATGAGCTTTTGAAAAACTCATACGTTATTATTCATTATTGATGTAAAATGATTAATACTTGTGAGGGGAATTAGACTCACGTATTTATCATTAAATTATCATTTTGGAAATTTGTTTTTATGTGAGAAAACCACCTCACACCAATTTTCCATTATTCTCAATTATAGGTTGAGAGAATCAAGGACATGGATGATGAGTCTTTGGGTGGTTTTGAGACTTTTCCCTTTATGTACTTGAATATAGTTTGAGATCCTACATTCATGGATCTTGTTTTTGCTCTTTTGTAATTAGATCCTATTATTGTGGATCTAGGAGTTAATGCTCTTTCTTAAGAGGGAGTGAGGAAAAAATATATAATGCATTATGTGAGCCCTATGTAGGAGGATATTAATGGAGAGTTAATGATTGGATTTAGAAAGACACAATGCTACTACTCCTAAGCTTTGAGAGACTTATTCATGTAAGGTATTATCCTTCTTGATGAATGGAGAGGTATGAGTGTGAGCAGTCTTCTTGAATCCTCATTGAAGGATAAGGCATATCTTATGTAATCACTTATGATAAGGTCCCAATATCTTTTGAAGAAGGAATGAAAGCAATCTGTATTCCAATTGAAGCGGATCCAGAGATGTGGCCTAGGAGGGGTGAACTCCATTACCAACATCGGTTGTCTCTCTCTTGTCTTTTCGTGTGCTTATTCCATTTGAGTTCATGTATGTTATATATTCTTTTTTACAAGCATGGATAATCATAGATTCATAAGCCCTTTAATCCTTATCCAATTAATTTGTCAGAAAACAATTCTCGATTGAAAACTTGCGTAAAGTAATCGCCCATTTTTGGATCATGTGGTATCAGAGCTAGGATGACGGCTTTGTAGGATGGGAAAAGAAGTGAAGAAAGCAAAAATACTTCAAGAATTAGAGTAAATAAATCACAAAATTCAAGCTGAAAATGCAGATTTGAGGAGGCTTTTGCAGGTTGCAGAAGAAGAGAAGCAAAAGATTCAAGAGAGGTCTTAGTTTCATGGAGAAGTCCTCAACGAAATTATTGAAGAATTGCAACTTGAATTGCAAACCAAGGATGATCTCTTGGCTAAGTTTCAGCATGGTGAATGAATGGAGGATAAAGAGCCTTCTATCGTGGATGCAAAAACTCAAACTGAGGTATATGATGTTTCATTATGTTCAATGTTTTCTCAGTATGAAACTAACGTGGGCATGAATCTTCTCACGAAGATGGGATACAAAGGAGGTGGACTTGGCATTCATGGCCAAGGAGTCACTCAACCATTAGAGGTGGTACAAATACCATGATTTGCAAGTTTGGGTTATGGAAAGGAAGAGGATGGAGCATGCTCAAAGGTTGCTGAAGAAAAAACCATCTCTTCGCCAATAGATTCTAAGAAAGGAATCAAGCCATCTTTTCCTCATTAGATTAGGGACAATTCAGAAAGGTATAAAAGTCATTCAAATTCTTTCATTGAAAATAAGAAGAATGATTTATGGTTTAGATCTTCTAACCATGATGTAGCTAGGCATCATAAGAAGAAAGTTTGGGTAGCGAAGACGAGCATGCCCACCGGAAGTGGGACAAAGCAAAGGGAACCTCTTTCACGTCTTCCTGACAAGGAGATGTTTTTAAAAGAGAAGCAAAAGAACTACTACACTCATTGTGAGATGAGTGGCCATTGGATTGGGAAATGATGGAAAGTTCATCCTCAACTTCGTCCAAAACATGGCAAGAGAGTCGTACAAGCTCCTGCAAATAAGAAGAAATCAGATGAAGGAGTTAGTCCAACGACAATAATCCCATAAGCAGTTCTTAAAAAATATCAGCTATCTAAGGAGCATCCATTTGAATGGATTATTAAGAAATGGTTGGAATTTTTGCAAGAGATCTTAAAGAAATTGATCGATGAATCTTATGATTCCTTCAATGAGTATTTTCAAACCGAGGATGATGTGGTTGCCAACAAGTCTATTGTAAAAACGATTCCATGAAGGACGAGACTCAGTAATCCTGAGAATAAAATTCCGTAGTTGCAAAGATACCTGTGATTTATCTTCACACAAACCAGGTCGATACCAGGCTTGATTCCGTTCGAGATTGGAGTTTTGCCTCTTTGGTTCCATGATTGCAGCCAACATCCTTATCATTCAAGGAGGTTTTGACATTGCAAAACCTAGCTCCATCAATTGCAAAACACAGAGTCGAGAATAGCAGTGCGATCCTAATGTCGAGGATCTATAAAGTTCTTTCCACTTTGTAGCCGGTTGTTGATCTGTGATGCACATCAATGACATTATCTCCCTCCAGATAGGGTTCTAAAAGATTTATCTCCTCACGATATCTGTGAACATAGATATGGGGAAAACCGTTTGGTGAAAAGCGTGAGAAGGATGCCCAAATACGTCCCACCGAGATTATATTCAGTAGATCATGAAGAGGATACTTTGGATTCTAGCTAGGTATGGTGGTTGTGGAATTTGTGTTGGCACTATCATTGGTAGAAAAGTGGTAGAATCCACATTATTATCTCAACTACCGAAAATATTTCACCCTTGACTAGATGAGCATTCTTGAGACGTGATTCTTCTAAGGAATACACCTGTCTCGTGAGCTCATTTGGATTTGATTCCAACAAAAAAAAGGATGCAACGAAATCATCACAATGGAGTAATATCGATGGGTAGAGCATATTTTTCATACAAAGCTTCAGAGACTCGAATCCATGGAAATTATATTCTTAAGCTCCAGGAGTTGTACATAGGTGAAGTATATAGAGCTACTAACAATCGCATCAAGTCTCAATCGCTCCTTGAAATTATAGAAAACATGAACCTGTTTAAACTCAAGATGTGTGTATTCAACGCAGAGTGGATATCAAATGGTGCCCCATCTTCGCTCTTCATATTTTTTGGTTTCACTGTTGTTGCAATCCTCGTGTTATTCAGATAGAAGCAACTCCAAACCCATTGACAACTGTTGGAGAAGAGATACAACTTGGGCACACAATTGAATGAAATTGGCAGATTGTGTTGTGGGATTCAAGGAGGAAAAATATACACCATTCAACAGTGGAGGGATAGAGAGGGGAAGAGCCATAGCCCCAAGCCTCTCCAAGATTCTGCGCATAATGGTGACAATGGAAAAACTTCCGTTGTGGGTGACACGACCAATTGGAGGAAGCAAAATGACATGTGGTTAATACAATTTATTTGTATTCACCTCACAAAATGAGTTCATGATCAGTGTATGATTCTGTCAATGGTCTTTTGCCTACCTCACCCTCACATACAATTGAGCTTGACAGGATCGAGAGTCAAATTTGGCATTGTTCCAAGCCTCTCCACTAGACACGCCCAACGTCGAAAAGATGAGATCACATGGGATTATTTGTTGGAGCGTCGACCACATGAGTTTATGCTAGGGAGACAAAACTTGGGTTATGTTGCAGAGCACCGAGAGTTTCCCATGGAACCAAGGGTTGAGATCCACCAAAGGAACAAGACCTTGGTTTTATGTCTCATGGATCTAACGCTTGGGGGAATTAAAACTCATGGTATTTTAGCAATTTTAATTTGGTGTGCCATTTTAGATGGATTTTTATATTATACTTATGTTCTATGTTGTGAAAACCAATTGCTCATAACTATAATGACCATCAAAGGAATATTGGGCATGATACTCATTTATGTAAAAGGGGGGTTTGAAAACCATATATGTTTCCCTTTTTTGTGGATCATTTTGGCACATAAAAATTGCCTTCAAATTTGATGTAATTACCATGGAAGGGCCATATTTTGGCCATAGTGCATCTTTTTGGCATTAGAACTGCCTTTGAATTTTGATGTATTGGCCATGTAAAGGCCTTGAGCCTTTTGTTTTCTATTGAAGCATGTAATTTCCATGTAAAAATTATTATGAAGCATTGTAATGGTTGTTTAGCCACTCTTGAGTGAGGAGAGTGAGAGGTGTTATTGTTGCGCCTTAATCCTTAATTGGCTTCCTTGTAATCATTATGTAAACAGGTGATTGAGGTGATTTTCCTAATCCATTTTGGCGATTCATTGTAAATTGACCAAGAGTGTAGTTATAAACTCTTGGCAAGTAAGGTATGCCAAAGATTGTGGTACATGTATCATTTGCTACAGGTTACAAGATTATGCAAGTGCGGGCTTCGACATTTTATCTCCGAAGAATAGAGGAGAAGGAGACAGGGGTATGCCTTTTTCTAGACATTTGCTTTGCAGCGGTTGCAAGTGTTGGCTTTGCATTTTGATTCCGAAGTACGTGTGTGAAGGAGTCTTGAAAGAATGGGCCTTTTGAGGACATTTGCATACATATAGAGTTGATACTTTTAGATACCAAAAGGTTCTTTGTGGGGAGGCGTGATCCAGACGAATTTCCACACATAGAAGGACTTTACTATATTCACCAAGTTGAATTGCAAAGTGGTGAAGATGGTGAACTTATATGTTTTGAGTTTAATATTTCTCATGCATTTTATTAATGCTTTGTGAGGAAAGGGTCTCATGCATTCTTATGCTTTATGAGATGCTCATGCATATTATTTATGGTTTATGAGATTTTGAAAAACTCATACATTATTATTCATTATTGATGTAAAATGATTAATACTTGTGAGGGGAATTAGACTCACGTATTTATCATTAAATTATCATTTTGGAAATCGGTTTTTATGCGAGAAAACCACCTCACACCAATTTGCCATTATTCTCAATTATAGGTTGAGAGAATCAAGGACATGGATGAGGAGTCTTTGGGTGGTTTTGAGACTTTTCCCTTTATGTACTTGAAGATAGTTTGAGATCCTACATTCATGGATCTTGTTTTTCCTCTTTTGTAATTAGATCCTATTTATTGTGGATCTAGGAGTTAATTCTCTTTCTTAAGAGGGAGTGTAACGTCCCCGACCACCAACGGGTCGGGCAATGCCACAACTCACATACTTCACTTAGCTCTGATACCAAATTGTAACGTCCCCGACCACCAACAGGTCGGGAAACACCACTTCTTGGAACATACATACATACATACATACATACATACATACATACATACATACATACATACATACATACATACATACATACATACATACATACATACATACATACATACATACATAC
>JZKD02S0303804.1:938051-948948 GCA_000966675.3 Picea glauca | reverse complement strand
GTCATCTGTACGGCCTCTGCCACGTGGCAGTACGGCCTACCCTATCAGCACTTTTTTTTCCCTGTTTGGCGATTCGAACAGATCGCGATAACTTTCGCTCCCGACGTCCGTTTGATGCGAAACGAATTTCGTTTGGTTCGTGACGACGAGGGCCTCAAATCTATTTGTTTTGAGGCAATTCTGAAAACTTTCATTTTTGAGGTAAAATTTGACCCCTGGTCCAGATTCTGATCACATACATACACACACACATACATACATACATACACACATACACACACACACACACACACACACACACATATATATATATATATATATATATATATATATATATATATATATATATATATGACATGCATTTTAATGAATGTTAAAACAATTAACACAGAGTTATTGCTACCATATAGATTCAAATGGAATTGATAGTAATTCCACATGCAATAGAACACATGATACATTTCAAGAAACACAGACATGCATAACATACATAATTAAGCACATAAATGATACTTATCTTCTAACTGGAGTAAAACCACCAACTGCGTGCATACCTTCCATGAACCTCCTAGCCTTAGACCACACTTCTCATCATGCTCAACAGTGGGTCACCCCTGAGCTGGGACTAAAATCCACTGGGAAAGGAAATTCTAGGCTTGGCAAGAAAAACAAGGAAGTTGCACAAAACAACAGGAAGGATCTTTTATCCTAGGAGCCACTTACGCCCACAGACCGCCATTCCCCACATGCCTTCTCCACCCCAGTAGGGTACGCTTTCACTAATACATGTCCATCGGCTAGTACATCTCCCTTACCTTGGGCTTCAGCAATAGGCTAGGCCGGAAGTCTCAGAGTACTGTAGATGCTACGTGACTCCCTTCTAGGAGAAATCACTTCCCAGCAAAATCTCTCACCTGGGAGAGTTTCTCACAGGCCTAACAACCTGCTTATTCAATCCAGCTCCTAAGAAATACCGCAACAACATTAAGCTAACATACAGGTGATGACAACAATAGGAAAAGGTTATGGACACCGAAAATGGCAACAACCTAACGCTAATACATGACACAGCTCACACAAATACAAATGCGTCCGACTTCACCAGAGACACACAGAACAATTCAAGTACGACTGCAGGATTCCAAAGGTTTGTACTCGGTACAAAGGCGTTGATGATGGAGAGCTGGTTCAATGCGTGAATCCCTAGTCAATCGGGAAGGTGACAGACCTCCATATAAACGTAAGGGTCATGAGGAAACTCGAAACTGGTCCAGACGCAAGGATGGGAAGCAATGCCTGAATGGGAAGTGAACCCCCAACGAACTAGCTTCCTCAGCTATAAATTGCATGTGCCCATGTTGACACATGTCTTTCTGAAGCCACATGAGTTCCACTTAGCACTTGTTCCCTTTTTCCCAGGAACTTAGGACAACACGGCTTAAGTCAACCATAGACTTTGGGAAATAATAATAAAATATTATTCCCTTAGAGGTAAGCCCTTCTAGCTTAGCCCCTAGGCCTAAACACTTAGCCCCCCTCCCTTACCCTACGTAGTGGAGCTTAGTTCCCCATAACTCTTCTTCGTGGTCGGTCTACACACAACAGTGTAATTTTATTAATGATGCAAGTACTTACATATACAAAATTAGGCTCATTGGCCTTGGCATTTGGCTCACCAGCCTAATAAACACATAAGTCTCTCAGCTTATAACCACTCGACTCACCAGCCTATAAACATAATTACAATTTAGCAGGGGCTCGGCCTTCGGATATTATAGGGAGTGAGAAAAAAACTATATAATTCCTTATGTGAGCCCTATGTAGGACGAGAGTAATGGAGAGTTAATGAGCGTAGTTAGAAATCCATAGTGCTACTACTCCTAAGCTTTGAGATACTTATTCATGTAAGGTATCATCCTTCTTAATCAATGAAGAGGTATGAGTGTGAGCAGTCTTCTTGAATCCTCATTGAATGAGAAGGCATTTGTTATGTAATCACTTATGAGAAGGTCCCAACATATTTTTAAGAAGGAATGAAAGCGATTTGTATTCCAATTGAAGCGAATCCGGAGACGTAGCCTAGGAGGGGTGAACTCCGTTACCAACATCGTTTGTCTCTCTCTTGTCTTTTCGTGTGCTTATTCCATTTGTGTTCATGTATGTTATGTATTATTGTTTACAAGCATGGATAATCATGGATTCATAATCCCTTTAACCCTTATGCAATTAATTCGTCAGAAAATGATTCTCGATTGAAAACTTGTGTAAAGTACTCGCCCGTTTTTGGATCAGAGTGCATCTACCACACCATTTTGCTTCCCTTTTTTCTAGATGATTTCAAAATCATAACCCAACATACTGGTCACCTATTTTTGTTGTTCTTATGAAGATAGTCTTTGTTCCAAGAAGTATTTAAGAATGTCATGATTTTTTTTACCTTGAAGTGCCTACATATTAGGTAAGGGCATCATTGCTTCAATGCATTGCTTCATTGTAGTATTTCCATCATTTCCTTCTCATAAATGGGTTTGCATAAGGCCTTTCCCTTGAGTGGCCAACTTTCAAAAGCAAGGGGCCTTCCTTCTTGCATTATAAAAACACCATTCCCTGAGGCATTTCATTCCACAATAAAGGTTTTTGTGAAGTCTGGTGTGGTGAAGACAAGAGCATTTCACATCGCCTCTTTAAGTTTTTCAAAATCTTGAGTTGCCTCTAGAGTCCATGAAAATGCATCCTTCTTAGTTAATGACGTTAAAGGTTCTGCTATTCTTCCATAGTTCCGAACAAACTTGCGGTAGTAACCTGTCAAACCCAAAAATACTCTAAGATTCTTCAATATTTTGGGAATCGGCCAGTCCATCATGCCCTTAATCTTGTTAGGGTCTACCTTGACACCTTCATGAGATACAATATGACCCAAATAATATACCTCCTTCACCCCAAAGAAAAATTTGGATGGTTTGGCATATAGTTGTTTCTCCTTTAGTATTTGTAGCACCCTGTCAACATGTCAAACATGATACTCCCAAGACTTGTTATAGATTAGTATATCATCAAAAAAAAATAACACAAATTTTCGAAGGAAGGGATTGAAAATATAATTCATCAAACCTTGGAATGTGGAAGGTGCATTCGTAAGGCCAAAAGGCATGACCAAAAATTCATGATGGCCTTCATGACTTCAGAATGTTCTTTTTGGGATATCTGCTTCCTTCATTCCAATCTGGTGATACCATGAATAGAGATCCAACTTTGTGAAGTAGATTGCTCCATGTATTTCATCTAATAATTCATCAATGACAGGAATGGGAAACCCATCTTTGATGGTGATCTTTTTGAGCTCTCTATAATTTGGACACATACACCATGAACCCTCTTTGTCGAGTACCATTACCACCGGTGCAGAGTAGGAACTTTGGTTGGGTGAAATAATTCCAACCTCTAACATTTATTCAACCATACACTCAATTTCACTCTTTTGGGCATAAGGGTATCTGTAAGTCCTGATGTTAGAAGGAACACTCCTAGGAATTAGGTGAATAGCATGATCATGATCGTGAGTGGGTGGAAGACCTCTGGAAATATCTTCAAATACTTTGGAATGCTTATCAATGATACCTTGGAGATATAGGGGAATAAATGGCTTAGATGTTTGAACATCTAGTGAGCATATTTGTACAATTACACCATGATGCCCATTTTTTAATAATTTTTTCATACCATTAGAGATTATCACCTTAATGGGTTTCCCTGTGATATCCCTTAACTCAATCGCCTTTCCTTCCAATGAAAATTTCATGGAAAGTTCTTGAAAATTAAAAGCCAATGTTCCCAATGATTTTAACCATTGGAATCCTAGTACGACATCAGCACCACCCATGGGTATAAAAATCATTGGACTATTCATTACATATTCCCCCATAGTAAGATTGATCTTATGGAATTTTCCAAAGCAATTGATAGTTCCTCCATTTGCAATCATTACTTGAAACTCTAGCACTGGATATATAAAGCAATTGAGAGAATTGACTAATTTATAGTGAATGAAATTATGAGTACTACCAGAATCAATTAGGACTATTACCTTTTTCTTTTTGATATAGCCTTCGATCTTGAGGGTTTGAGGAGTGCTAATTCTAGCCAATGCATTACATGATATGGTGGGAGTCAACTCTTCAGAAGAAATCTCTTCTACATTTTCATATTGAGATGGTTCTTGTTCTTGTTCTTGTTCCTCTTCTTCTTACTCTTCACAATCTATGTATAATAATTTCTTCTCACCAAACTTATGTCCCTTATTGTACTTGTTGTCACAATTAAAGCATAAACCTTTTGATTTTCTTTCCTCCAATTGTTCAGGTGTCAACCTTGTAGGTTGAGGTGGTTTAGAAGAAGGAACATTATTCTGTTGGTAGATGTTAGGAGTGGTCCTTCTAGTAGCCATAGCCATATTTTTACTTTCAACATTTCTTGCCACCCTGAACGCATTCTCCAATTATTTGGGTTCCCAAAGGCGAATTGAATGTTGAATGTTATCCTTTAAAGTTCCTATGAATACATCAATTAGGTGATCATCTGGAATATCCATTACCTTTATATTCAATCTTTGGAAGTTCTCAATGTGCTCCGCAACTGAACCCTTTTGCTTGAGATTTATCAATTGGCTGAAGAAGGTATTGTTCCTTGTATCCTCATAGTGTGCTATCATTTCTTCCTTTAAAATTGTCCAAGTGACAAGTGATTTGTGAGAACAAAACCTTCGATACCACACAAATTGATTGGGTTCTAAATATAAAGACACAATTCGTACCTTTTGTGTGTATGGAACATCATGTAGATCAAAGAACTGGTCCATCTGGACTATCCATGTGATTGGATCCTTTTCATCAAACTTCCTCATATCGATCTTAGGAAAGTGGTTGGTATTCAACCCAAAGTTGGAGTTTCTCCAGTCTTGATTCATCTTCCTTTTGTCCTCATCATGAATTTCATGTGATACATTGTCACTTCCAAGTGGCCTCTCTATTTGAAACTTTTTCAATTCTTCCATGATCTCCCCTTTTAAACCATCCATCTTAGTATCCATTATCTCTTCCAACTTAGATTCATTTAAATCCATCATCCCTAGTAGTTCATCTTTTATTACTGCCTTCTTTTGTAAATCATTTATTTCCCTTTTCATTTCTTCACCTTCATCAAGAGTCCAAGTAGGGTTTTCTGAAGGCTTGTTTGGTGTAGAATTTCCCTTTTTTGGTGGCATGTTGGCAAAGTATCACTGCAAGGTAATAATTTATAATTGGCTTAGGTAGAGGTCCTCACAGACAAGGGATTTTCGGGTGTTATAACTCTCTGATATACGTGCAGAGTCCAAAAATAGTACTTGGACCAATATCTCAGGTGATTCGGATTATTTTCGGCACGAAATGAGAGCGGAGATATAATAAAGAAATGCACAGATATATCACAGATATTCAATAATATAATAGAAATGTGTCATATATGAAACTATAAACACAGATATACAGTAATGCATGATTTCTATTAATGAAATAAATGTACAAAGACTGTAAAAATACATAGTGAAAGACTCGCTAGAATGGTGGCAACTTATCTCTGAGAAGAGATGTGACGTCTACTCGCATTCGCAAGAAGATGATTACAATGAGGATCTGAAGGCATTTTTACAATAAACAAAAATTCAAAAAACTCTATACATCCAAAAACCTAACCCTATGAGATGAAGCACGAAAAGTCATGTGGGCCCCGTTTGGGTAAGTTAGTACATCAACTTCCCGGGGTCGTAACATTTGCATACTATCTCTGTTTTAGGCATATGATAGCCAGTTGGAAAGGTATCATTGAGGAGATTCATTTTGGGGGCTAAATCATGCCTTTATCTATAATTGAGAATCTCGATCCATAAAAACCTTCATTTAGGCCCTCAAAATGGCCCCGGAAGTTAAAAACTGCTAAAAATAGTAAATTGCCAAAATTGTCAGAAAATAGTTTTGAGCCAGTTGGAAAAGGTGGGTGGCCACCAATATTCACCTGGATCATCAGGGCAATAAATAAGGAGTATTTACCATTCCTTTACCCATACTATCTGACTACCTAGGTACTAGAGAGTGATCTCCCCGAGTTCTTTTCTTGGTGTTCTAAAGCAACAAGACGACCCAAAGTTTACTCGGTAAGTCTCATGATTCTAGGGGGTCTCCTGATATACTCTAGGTATGTGGGAGCTCAAATACGTAGTAGATTTTTCTAATGTGAAACCGTTCGAAATGGGCCTTCTGATATACTCTAGGTACGTGGAAGAACCACATTGTCCCCGGCTTGTAGCACTGACCAGTAACGAAAACTCCTACGTTTAGAGATGTCGGAACACGTATTTACCTTTAAAAAACCCTAATTTTCTCTAAAATTTATGTGATACTCCTTTTATGCCACTTTATTCTACTTTTTAAATCACCCCAATTGGATCTTCTAGTTAAAAGATATGCAAATTTCCAAAAAACAAACAGACCTTTTAAACCCTGATTTGGACGTTGTTATGCTAGCTTACCTTTCTTCTGTTGTATATTTACAATTTCGACCCTTATAGATCTAAAATTTTGTTTTGTATTTATCTGATATGTCCTCTCTCCAATTCCATAGGTCTGATCAAAATTGGATTTTCCAAATGGAAGTTATGGTGACTTCCCCACGCCTTGTTGATTTTTCGCCTTTCCAGGAGAGCGTACTTGTAAAGCATTCTGAATGCACAATATATGCTATATTATTCTGAAACTTGTACCAGAAATAATACAGTCTTTCCACTGTCCAATGCAACTAGTCTCACTTAATTTGGATACTTAATTAATATGATATTATTGTTTTACCTGGAACACCAGTTTGAGACTAGTTAATAGGACTAGTCAGCTACCCTATCTTACACAGGATGTATCTCCAAAATTATGATGACCTAGAATCTGAAAATTTTATCAAATATACCTTGATAATTCCTCAGAATAACCTCCAAGTTTCACGGTCTGAATAATCACAGAAAAAAAATTATAGCGAAAATTATGCAATGATTAAATTCAGGATGATTCAGGAACCCGCTATTCCACGGGCTATATCTCTGAAAGTATAAAACCCCAGAAGATGAGATTGTAAAAAAAAAGTACTTTTATCCGTCTAATACATATCCCCCAAGGAGTTCCTTTTGAAATGTCCCAGAAAAAAAAGTTATAGAGA
Source organism: Picea glauca (assembly GCA_000966675.3). Taxonomy (NCBI): domain Eukaryota; kingdom Viridiplantae; phylum Streptophyta; class Pinopsida; order Pinales; family Pinaceae; genus Picea; species Picea glauca. Next base: position 941,712 of record JZKD02S0303804.1, on the reverse strand, counting down.
AAATTCCAAGGTGTCTCAGATGCAACAGCGAAACCCTAAGACCTTGAGCTCTGATACCAAATGTTAAGAATCAAATATAAAAATATCATAAAAACCTCAGAATAAGTAATCAAAGCCTTGACAAAGAGAGAAATTCGGATAATAAGCCTCTTCGAGGGGGAAACCTCCTTATACATTATATGAATTCATAAATACAAGATGATTCCAAACGAAAAAGGTCTACTTGGTATATATAGGAGACTAGGAGGTACAATTACAACTAATGGACCCAAGTCGACATAAATAAAATAACAATACTAATGTAATATGCCACAATTAAGGGGTAATGTGCCACTATTTATGGATTAACAATAGATCCTTTGCGGTCCATTTGGTGGCCAATATGGTCTCTATGATGTTCTTCTTGATTTGGATCTAGACTTTGCCCCAAGTTTTCTTGGTGGATAGAAATATTCTGTGATTATGCTCCTTTCATGTATGCCATAGAATAGCTCCAGGGAGTAGCTACTAGATGCAGTTGAGAATGGGATTCTTGAAGGCATGTTCACACCAGCTAATGATGGTATTTTCTACTCCCTCCTGGTTACAGTTAGATGTATGCATCATGAGGGCACCTTAATCCCAAATAAGGGAGCTAAAGGAACATTGATTGAGAATATGCTCTTGAGTTTCGTCTGATCTTAGGAACACATGGAAGATAGATGGTCCAATGAATCCTCTTTTCTTCAAATTGTCCTTGTTAAGGATGATTTTGTGCCCAACTAGCCAGAGGAAGGTACTAATCTTTGGACACAACTTGCAATCCTAAATATTACTCCAAATAGGGGCTATGCGTAGTGTGGAGAAGTTAGCTTTCACTGTTTATTCCATATTCCTCCTGGATTGTGAAGGAGCCTTTCGGAGTATGTCCCAAGCGTAGCATGTTTGGGCCATGCTTGAACTTGATTCTATGCATGTTGGTCTCTCCTTTCCAGCGTTCAAGAACTAGATGATTCAAAAATCCTAGTTCTTCTTCTTTGATTTTCCATCTCCGTCAGGTATCTTGTTGGCCCTCCTAACACAAGAAATACAATACTACCTTCATACCTGCTCTTTTAGTGTGAGGTTGGAAATATTCATGCCATTCCTATTGGTTGAGAGGTGCAAGTTGTTTGCAGGAGTCTGTCCAAAATAAGGTTGTGGTTCCATTTCCTATTTCCCAAAATGTGCGATCCTAAACTAGGGATCTATTGTGTTTTGTTGTATTCCATATGAGAGAGCTGACTTTGTTGTCATTCCATATGATCAACTATTATTCCCTCACTGTAGAGGCATATTTGTGTCTCCATAGTATGGCCCATATTTCGATGGGATTCTTGAGCCACCTCCACCAGATTTTAGTCCCAAAAACGTTGTTGATGGTTTTGGGATCTCTTAATCCCAAACCTCCTGCATATTTTGGATTACAAAACTCCTTCCAGTTGACCAAGGCCCATTTGTGACTAGCCTTTGTGCCTTTCCATAGGAATTTTCTCTGGATGCTTTTGATGGTGTTGACAACATAATTGGGGGCAATGAGAGAAGAAAATATATGGATGGGGATGTCTTGAAAAACCGATTTGAGGACTAGAAGACTGGATAAATTAAGGGTTCGGAAGGTCCAAGAGTAGAGTCTTTTTTCCAAAGATGTGAGAAGACCTTCCCAAGAGATATTATGGAGCGCATTGTCAATGAGAGGGACCCCTAGATATTTGGACAGAAGGGAACCACTGCTGGAGCCAAGAATGAGAAAAATGAAAGACTGGATTGATCTGGGGGTGTTAAAGAAGAAAATATGAGATTTATCAAAGTTGATGGAGGTTCCCAAAGATGCGCTAAAGTCATTAAGAATATCTAGAATTCGTTTGGCTTCCCGAGATGTGGGAGATCCCATCATCATGGTACCATCAACAAAATGGTTGTTGGAAATGTGAGGGTTCAAGCCATGGAGAGATAGCCCCCAGAAGGAGCCATCTGCCACTGCATCCTTGATGTAGTGGCTTAACCCTTCGACGATGATGACAACAAGGAAAGGGGAAAGAGAATCAATTTGGTAGATACCCCAGGAGGGTAAGAAGGGACTAGAGGGGACCCCATTAATTAGAGCATAAAATAAGGATGAAGAGGTGAGATTGAGAATCCAATTGACCGAGTTTGGATTGAACCCAAAATCTATAAGGAGGGAGCACATGTACTAATAACTAAATGTTTCAAAGGCTTTGGAAAAATACAATTTTATTAACAGCCCAGGAGTACCCGTTGTTTTCAAGGAATGGACAACTTCATGAGACAGAAAGATGCTATTCATAATTTGGAATCTTTCTACATAACCAGATTGTTCATGAGAAATAATATGAGGAAGGATTGGTTTGAGTTTAAGAGCGATTACCGTGGTTAGAATTTTGTAGATAACATTGCAAATATCTATAGCCCTAAACTTCTTGGGATGAGTGACACTCTCCTCCTTGGGGATGAGGGTGATGAAGGTAAAATTGAGTGCTGGAAGGACCTATCTTGATATTTTGGAGTCTTCGACAATATACCACACCTCCTCCCTAATCAAAAGCCAAAAATAGTGGAAGAAGTAAGTGGTGAAGCCATCTAGGCCTAGAGTATTCCCGATCGAAATTTATTTTATATCTTGATCAACTTCTTCAATTATAATCGATCACAAAAGAACCACGTTATGTTCAGATGTAATGAGAGATGGGATGTGCTGAGTGATTTTACCTATTGCTTAAGATCAGTCAGGTTAGGGTTTTGTGAGGATATCTTGATAATATCTTATCATTTCTTGTTCTATGTCAGAATGAGTGGTTAAAATTTGGCCTTGGGCATCCTCCAGCTTCGAGATTCTATTGATGTGTCTCTGTTGGATCATGGACATGTGGAAGAATTTTGTTTTTTTTTTCTCCTTCCTTAATCCACTGGAACCTATATTTTTTTCTCCAAAGGATTTCCTCCTATGCGGATCTATCTTCCATTTGATGTTTGGCCCTTGCTTCCTCTTTATGCAATTGTTTGGTCCAACCCTTGTTTATGATTTCTTGTTGAATGTTTTTCATCTTCTGATCCAGGTCCTGTTGTGCTTGAAAAATGTTCCCGAAAGTCTTCTTGTTCCATAGCTTCAAGTGTTTCTTGAAGTTTTTCAATTGTTGAAATATGTACATAAGTGATCCATGGGAAATGGCGACACCCTTCCACCATTAATGGTGGTTTTCTTGAAATTCGAGGTGGGTGAGCCAATGTTTTTCAAAATGAAAAGGCTTCTTTTGGGGAGAGCTGGTTATGTCAATCTAGAGCTAAATGGGCCAATGATTAGAACTAGAGATTGCTAGGATGCTTTCCTCCATTGAGATTCCCTCCATCATCAGTGGTTCTGAAACTTGTTATAAAAACAGGACCGCAGAGCAATAAAATAAAACAAATGCAGAAACAAAACATAGAAGACACACAATAGAAGAGAGACACAGATTTACGTGGTTCACCCAGTGTGGGCTACGTCCACCAGAGAAATTGCCAAGTCCCTCCTTTAGTATTATCCAACAAATGAAGGGATACAACCTACAACAAAACCCGTTGTAACTTCCTCTTCTTTCTCTCACAGTCTCCTCTCTCAGAATACAATATTCACCATCATCCA
>JZKD02S0303804.1:903178-922140 GCA_000966675.3 Picea glauca | reverse complement strand
GACCACATATATAAGATAACTTTAAATAATCATTCCATTAGGCACCAAAAATATTATGATGGATGAAACATTTGGAAACTCAAGCTTCAAATCAAAGTCTTTGAGAATAAAATAATGTAATTTCCCTAGTAGTTCTCTCAGAGTCTAAAAAATAATATAAGTCTTTAAATACAAAGTAAATGTTTTTAAAGAAAAACATTGTGTTTGCCCTTCAAATGTGACTGGGATAGGATCCCACAAACCATAAAATGAAAAGACCTAGAAGAGAAGAGGAAAACAATCAAGAATCAACTTGGTTTTCACAAAATACCGAGAAATAAAATGCAATGTGACAAATGATTGTAGAAAAAACAAAAAGAAATGGGAAACAAGGTTGCTTCTTGACTCACTGTGATGGAAATTACTCGTAACCCTTTACTTGCTTGTAGTTGTTTCTTTTATAGGTGCATGTTGTGGTTGAGGTGGCATAACCAATGCACATGTTTCTTGATCTTCCGGTTCATTAATTTTGATTAATGCCTTTTTCAACCACTCCTCGATATACTCCCTTAAAGGTGCTACAATGATTTCATGTTTAGTTTTAATTTCATATAATTGATTTTCAAATTCTCTTAGGTCAATATTTGATTGATGCAACGTGTCATCAACTTCATCATTCCTGTTGATATATCGAACTAACCATTTTTCAACTTCTTCTTCAAAAAAAAGTTTATTGTTTCGGTAAATTCATTTTCCCATGCAACTTCTAATGCATTGAGTTGTCCCATTAAATATTATTTTGATAAAATCATGTTATTCATCAATAAATTGGGACCATCGAGCTCCTTTGTAAGATCCACAAGTTTAAGAAAAAAAACAATTTTTTTTTCTCAAAATATTAGTCTCGTTTATAATTTCTTTCAACTCTTTAATTCTTCTCAGCCAACATGCATTGACTTGTTTCATTCATTAAGTTGAAGGAAGTTTTTGTTCTTTTCTGTGAACTTCACTTAAGCTCGAAACTTTAGTTAAGAATGTATTCACAACTTCTTTGTAAAATCCTTCATCATTTTCTATACCCTTTTGCAGGTATTCCTTGAAATTTTGTATCCTTGATGAAAAATTAGGATTACTTTGAGAAAGCTCCAAAATTTCTTGAATTATATTAATTCTCTTATGTATGACATCACCAACATATTTTATTATTGCTTGTAATAATCTTGATGAGCCTTTATATTTTCTTCTCCTTTCTAGGACATTCTCTAACACAAATGCAGGTTGGGTTGAATTCAAAGGTTCAGGAAACAATGGTCCTGGTATCATGACAACTTCTAACTCTTTTATCATATTTTTTAAATCTGAATTTTCTTCTTCCATGTTATCAATATATTTCTTCAAGGCTTCTCCAGTTTCTCTATGGATCTTTGCAATTTTTAACAGTGCAACTCCATCAAATTCAATTGAGGATTTACATTTTTGCGATGAAATTTTATTTTTAGGATTGAATTTTTCCAATAACAATTTCTTAGACTCACGATTGTAGGCCACATGGTGAAAAGAAACAAATTCCTCCTCAAATATTTCAGGTTCCCGAGTAATCATAATTCAAAAAATTTCCTAGTTTCCAATAGTCTTTGTGCATACCAACTAGGTTCTTCAACAAGATCATCTATGTCCATTGCACGTGGACACTCCTGGACTTTATGTATGCTTAACCCTATGGTTGATGTATTCCTTTTTTTTGGCAGGAGTGTATGCAATGTGAGATTTTTCAAGACTTTTTCTAGGTGGTTCTTTATCACCACCATCGTTTGACCCTCCAACCAATGCTTTTCTTGTCTCCATACCATTGGTTCTATTCTTTATTCTTGATGAAGTAATATTTTGGGATGTTGTTGGTGAGTTAGGGTTTTTATCCGTCAATTCCATGCCATGTTGTCTACGACCTTCATCAATGTTGTTTATCTCTTCCATGCCATTTGAAACTTGGTATGTCGTGATTTCATGGAGATCTATATTATCTCTTCCACCCTCTTGAAATTGTTCAACTTTAGTGAAATATGAAGAGTACCCAATCAATTCCATGTGTGTAGTTAATTTGTTCTCTAGATCAAAACCCTTAACAAATTTGGCTTCTTTTAATCCCAAATGTTCATTATGTCCGTCTAGTTCGTCAAGGTGGGTTATATGTTTCACTATAAATTCCCCAATTTTCCATGGTAGAGGTATGACTTGTTTTTTCCTCTTATCATAGAAGAAATGTGCCCAAGTGTTGTACCGCCTGCACATTTTCTCGGCAAAGAGTCTATCTGATACATAAAATAGTAGAAGAAAAGGATTTTGTTCACTACCAAACAACTTGATAACAATAAAATTTTCAAAATTTTCATAAGCTCCTTTTCTAGAGAGAAAGGTGGTCGCTTTAAGAGATAGTATTGATGTACTATGACCAAAAATCAACTTTTTAAATTATGAAATGAAATTGTTATGAACTAGGTAGAAATTGTATTGAGCTTTATGTCAGTACAAAACCGAATACCATGCATAAACTGGTTCCAACTTAAAATTAAGCCTCAAAAAGTCTTCAAATACCCGACCATAAGAAATGGCACATATGAGGTAAGAAGTCAAGTATAACTTTTGAGTCTTCTTGAAATTACCAAGTTGGAAAGAGACTTCACTTGAAATAATATAACCCCAATCTATAATATCTTTTTCATGCAAAGCATAATGTAGAGCATATATAACATTTCATGGTACAAAAGAAGTAGATTCCAAACCAATAATATAGGTGAAAAACCATAAAAATACTTTGTATGGGTATTTTAGTGAAGTTACCTCAATCCTGGAAGCACGAAGGTTCCTACTTGGCTCCTCCAAATAATTGCATAGAAATGTCTCACCTCTTTTAAATTACTTCAAAAAATCATCGGATTCTTCATTCTTAAACTACAAGGTAGGTGTAGGGAGTCATAACTTTCTGGAGAATGTTGAAGGAGCTAGAGAGATGGGTTGATGTCCATGAAGATAAATTATCCTTTTCTCAGGGTTGAAATTATCTACACACTATTGAACAATTTATTTGAAGTTTGTCACTTTCGGAAAACAACCTTCCAATGATATTCCTAAATTTGTAACATCCCCAGCTCCATGTTGGGAAATGCCACACCAAAATTTGGACCTCTGATACCAATTAAATTTACTGATAAGATCTGCATATGCAAAAAATTATGTCGAATAATAACAACATACAATAACCCGTGCACAATTTAATCAACATAAATAAATACATTGCAAACAATAAACAACATGTAAATATAATTACAATAGAAACAACAAAATAATACTCATTAGAAGAACACATAACTTTTGTTGTAAAAACACCAACTGCGTGCAAACCTTCCACGTTCCTCCCAACCATAAACTGCATTGCTCGTAATCTCAACAATAGGTCACCCCCGAGTTGGGGCTAAAACTCCACACGAGAAAATGAATCTTAAACTCGACTAAGGTCTCTCATATAATAGAAAAAATCAGACTCAGGTGCCAACTCTAAAAGACAACCTACAGTCCCTCATTCCCCACATGCCTATTCCACCCCAGGAAGTGTGCCCCTTCTCTACTTAATAGTCCTTCAACTACCCCACTTGCTTTCCAGGGATTCAAAAAATGGTTGAATAGGAAGTCTTAGAGCCCTGTACCTGCAAATTGGCACCTTGGGAATCAATTCCCAACATTTCTCTCACCTGGAGAGAATTCTCATGGGCATGACAACTTGTTTCTTCAATAACACACGGGCTTGACAACCTGCCTCTTTAGCTCAAAATACCAGGTCATTGGCTAGAAACAACTCTCACATATAGGTATGGAGATGGAAGCAGTAGTGTACAGATGGTAGTAGAGGATAATGGGACAATGAGTGAATGAATATATGAAATGAAAAAAAATGATAGAAAATGTACTAAACTTCTAATTTTTATTTGCATGTTCTCAACTTGAAACTTGCCATGTTGGGAACTACCTTGTCCCCACTTGGGTGATACATTCCTCCTCCTTAGGAACTTAGGGACTTAGGATAAAATATTACATAATTAGACTTTAAAAAATATTATTATAATGTTTCCTTGGCTTAAGCCCCCTTGACTTAGCTCCTCTTCCTAGACTCTTAGCCCTCCTTTCCATTTCTAGTGGATTTTATCCCCCCATACTATTTTTTTCTGGTTGGTCTGCAACAATGATGTGCTTTAATTAATAGTATGAATGATTACATGTTATAATAATAGTCTCATTAGCCTTTTAGTATCTAGGCTCTTCGGCCTAATAATCACATAGGCACTATATCCTATAATATCTTGGCTCACCAACCTATAAAAACATATGTACAATTACAGTTAGGGTTCATCCTGGGGGTATTACATTCCCCTGCCCGTTATTTATGCATTGTCCTCGGTGCATTATATACAATGTACATTCAAAATTCTTCAAAAATCTCCATGCCTTTTCTATTGAAGCTTGTTGTCTTTCTAGTGCTCTTCTTTCCAAACACCTAGTTCCATTCTTCATACTTCAGCTGGAAATATTGTTCTCTATTCCATAGAGTTGTTTCAGGCAAGAATTCATCTCATTGTCCCATCTAACACACCGTAATGATCCTAGTTTCCATGCCATATGCATTATGGAGTTGCCTCTTCCTTGCTGCACTTACCCTTCAAGGATCAAACATCCCTTCACTATTACACAGTCCTTTGACAACCCATCTTGCCAAGGATTTCACACCCAAAGAGAACGTTATCTAATTACCATACCTCCTCCGAGGTCTACACTCTATGGAAATCCTAGGGCTCCAATGTCCAACAATATCCTTTCTTCTTGAAGTTTCTAGCTGTAATAATTATCATCTCATATGTATCACACAAATACAGTCAACATGAGATAATCTCATAACAATTTCATTTAGAATTTCAAAAGGTTTGCATAAAGAAATTCAAATTTTTCCCAAGTATGAGAATTCCATCTCATATTTTCTTGGTTGTTGCAATAGAAAGCATCAATCTTTATTATGGCTTCCAACAACGCCATACTTGAGGCCAATTTTCGTGCAATACTTACATATTTTATTCAACCAAACAAATTATTAGTATTTCCTATACAATATACTTTTATTGCAATAGCTACAAAAATTCACAAAGTGATCTCACAATTGTCTAAGCTTAACAATTCAAGAACTTATATCATTCTATTTATTATTTGCAGTAAGATTATCATTCCCTTCACATGAATTATCGACAACTGTGCTTTTCCTTCTCTAGCCATCGTTACTATGTTTCCTTATCATAGGTTTCCTGTAGTCCATTTTCATATGACTACTTTAACTTGCAACTCTCTTGTTGCAATATCTAACAGCTCATGAAATGTTCTAAACTTCATGATTTAGTAATAAGAACAATATTTCAGATGTTAGAATAATCATTTCCATGAAATATAATATATGCATGAATTCACTAAAATTCATTCAATAATGTCTTCAAGCATACACGACTCTATCTTACGATGCATGTGTGAAAATTTACCATTTTCACACTTTCATGATTTATTCATGAATACTTATTCAATGCACCATTGAATTGGCTCTAGAATTCCCTTTTATTCAAGTCATGCATCCCACCATGATGAGTTGGAAGGTCTAGCCAATGCCTCGACACATTATCCATACACTTCCTATTGCCTACTCAACTATCCGGATGCCTTCCTTTTCGACCCGAACACTACACCAAAAATGTAATTATGTGGTGTTTCTTAGTGCTAACAAAAATGTTGCAGTCCAAACATGATTTATATGTAGGAAGTTCGTGGATGCTTATGTGTCACTATATCCTAAACATAACCAACCATGTCATGGCCTCATACATCGCTAGCTTTGCTAGCATTCATTTCTATAGCAGGGTCATACCCTTTTACTTGCCTTGGTTATTAACCCATAACTAACAAATTCATGAAATGCTATTATATCACATGTATGCATTCAAAAGCTAACGACTTTATAATTATCACAAGCCTTCAACCTTTACCACACTTAGTAGTATCTTATTTCCATTAATGCATTCAAATTATACAACAATGTCATTTTATAAAATAAACTATGGCTGAGGGAATTCTTACCTAAATTCCCTTCAACAATTATGCAACATAAATTCATAAAATTCATACATGCATAGTTGCCTTTAAATAAATTTGATGCTACCGGATTAGTTGGTAGCGTTAGGAGCTCCCATGCCTCCTTCACCAACCTCTTATGCAACATTTCATCTTTCAATTGCTTCCTTTTATATGGATGACTTCCATATGTATCAACATCATCAACAACACTTGCATCCATGCAATCACTTTCCTCTTTCCTATTTCTTCATGTACCACTATCCTTATTGTTCTTGGTTGTCCTCTAGTCCCACTAAATTTCTTGTACCCTTTTGTAAGTTTGCTAAAATCATTGCACATGATTGATTCCATCCTGAGAACTTTTCCAACCCAACCAATCCTTGTCACTTTACAATTTTCATCAATGTACTATGCTAATATTAATCTTCAACATTCATCTATTTCATGAATCCATCTGACCCAACTCATACACGACCAAATAATATTTCCAATCATGTTGTTTTATAGCATTTAAATCTTCAATATCCATTTACTTTTCAGAACCGTACTGCTCCATCCTTTCCTTGACTGAACACTTTAGTACTTGTGGGTTCTTGCACATTCCCTTCTATTTTCTTAACCCATTTGGGTCTCAATTTCCAACATGTTGCAATGCTACCCAATTGCCTTCTCTTCCAGCTTCTTAAATAGTCACTAGAAGTAGTTTACATTGCTTTTACTTGCCATCATATATTCCAGTGATACTTCCAACCTCCTGGAATGTCACCCATGGCTCTTTTCCACTTGATATGGATTCTTTTCAGATACCATCTCCTTTGCATCCTATACCAAGCATAGAACCAATTTCTACTTCATGGTTCCTTATTGATTTCCCTTCAAGAAATTCATTTCATGTTTATGTACCTCTTGACTTGATATCTCCATGCTAGTTGGAAATACATTCAAAACTTTTGGAATGCATCAAAAATCCTCTTCTATTGTTGTCATATCTAATGGAGTGTTGTCATGCACCCCTATTAGCTTGACATCCACCTCATGATTTCTTCTTCCATTATCTTAAGATTTTCAAGGACTTGACTCCATCCTAGAATATTTCTTCCCTTTATGGAAAACCCTTCTTTGAAACCTGAATCTTATGGAAAAATCATTCTTTAAAACATGAATTTGAAACACATCCTAGAATTTTTCTTCCCTTTGTGGTGTACCTAGCTACCCCGCTGCTTTTTGGGATGGCAGGGTACTGGGAAATTTCACCAATTTCCCTCTAACATTCACCATAACATACACATTTAAATCAAACATGCCAGATAACATACAAATACATAACAAAATCACTATATAATTCACAACATAAACCATACAACATAGTATTTAACATAAACACAGGAACATAGTACTTATCTCTTAAAAATATATCGACTGGTTGCATTCTTCTGAATCCAATATGTACATAATGCATTTATTATGCATCAGTTGATAATCTTGAGCATACATTTATTCTTCATTACTTCACCCTTGTAGTTCCAGATTTCATACCATGTTGCCATTGCACTACTCAGATAACAATAATGAGTGTACTACCCTCAAACCATATGACTGATCCTTGGAGATGTTGCCCTTATATCCAAGTATACCCTCTATTTCTCTTTCTTAGAAAAACAAAATTTTTAACATGTCAATATTTTTAGAGAAGATATTCCCACACTATACTTCCTTATCCGTACATTGGCATCCTTTAGGGTGAATGGACTTTCACTATTTCATTCACTAAATGATCTATGCTTATACCCAGATTCCATTGAGCACTCTGATTAACATGAGTGAATTTCATGTAGTGGCCTCCCAAGACTTTATGGCTACACCTAGACTCATATCTTAACCTTCTTCAGTCTTGACCTTTGATCATCTTGTGAAATATTCTTGACATAACATTCTGTCCTCAAGTGCCTCTGCTCATTCTTGAGACTAGATCCAAACTCTTTCATACTCTATAAAACCATCCTTCCATATTACCATGCTTTGTAGTCCCATGTAAGTTTTTTGTACATGCATTATCATGTACTATTGATGTCATTCCTACCTAGCCTCCACATATGATATGCATAGCTGTCACCTGGAATTCGTTCCCAAACAAGAATTTCATTAGGGTCTTCCTTGTTTCTCATTGAACCCAAATATCTAACCCAACAACTTCTTAAAGAAACCAAATGTGTAATGAAAATTTGTCTTTGTCCTTCTTTCTTCTATCTATAGATATCTCTAGCACTTTTTTTTTGTTTCAATTGTAACCATAACATGTGAAAACATGCATACATCAACATTTGTTAGCTAAAACCATAATATACAATTTTGGTAACGTATGCACAATTTTTCCCTTTATGGTCACCATAAATATTGTTTCTCAATTCCTATGACTTGTGTTATTCAATTCATAGTTATGAGTGCATAAATGAATTCTTTTATACAATACCTTTCCAATGAATGCTTTCTTGCTCAATTCTGAATTTTGAGCAAAGAGTTAGTCATTTGATTATGACCCAAAAAATCCTTCAACCAAGTGCAAATTTTAATTGTGTTTATGCATCCTTGCACCTGCACCTTTGGAAAATATGATAGGAGCTCCATTGGGTTTCTTCATGAGCATATTTTGGACAACCTTCCCAATTTTCACCTTCATTTGGGTTCTGGACTGCTAGATACAACTTGCTGAAATTTCAAGCCAATTTATATTTTTAGGCTTGAATGCTATAGGTGCCTTCCACCTTCTCCTGTGAATTTTTAAGTGCCCATATTTTCTATTTTGACTCCACGGGTATATTCTATTGCTCAATATATTTCTATATATTTCTCATGTGCCCCAATCTGATTATGGAGAAAGAAGTTATGGCCATAAGAAGTTAATTGGGTCTCAATTTTACCTTGCATTGTTTAGCATGTAACTTCCTCATACTAGCTCCGTTTGACGAACAATTTACACCGTTAGAAAACTCTCTTCAAGCTCTATTATTTTAGATGCAAAAATTGTATGTCCTAGAAGTAAATATGAATTCACATGATTTGGGATACTTGAAAATGTCATTTAGGCCTCCGAAAATGGCATGCAAGTTGAACACCTGAAAGAATTACCCATTTTCTGAGAAAAATACATTTTTTTTATAATTTTTGGATAACTTGTGGTAACTGGGATGCCCACATGGAATCCCAAGTCCAACTGGCACCTTGGAGTGGAACCATGTCATCTTCTATCCACCTTGGCCCTACCCCGTCAACCTTTTACCTCCCTCTCCTTCTCCTTTACCTTTCTTAGTGCACACATAACTTTATTTTTCGGCACCACATGCCTTGGTTGCCTATGTGGCACATTTTTATTGGGTCTCAGGGATGGGAAGGTCCCATCCCTATCCCATTCTCCATGCGCACATGAAGTTTCACATCATTTTAATTGGATGACAGAGGATCGATGGTGATCGACGGTCACCGTCACATCATGGACCCCTCGCCCTACCGACCGTTAAAAGAGGGGGAAGGGGGCATGAAACATAACCATGGTTTGAGCCTTGGTGACATGTTGGCATCATAATATTTCATCCCCGTGGCCTATGGTTAACTTAACCCCACAAGACCCCCCCACAATTTGGTTTTGCGTTTCCAGGCTTCAGATTTTGTCAGGTAGGAAGGCGCATGCCACCATGGCACTAGGTCACCTGCCACGTCTTCCACTATGCCACCATGGAATTACATGTCACTACTCTACCACATTAGTTTACACGTGGCTCCCATGTCATGCTGATGTCATCGTACAAAAAAATTCCCAAATTTTCTTAATTTTTCCAAATTTCATATTTTTCCAAAAACACCAAAAAATGCTCAATTTTGAAATTTTTTTCGGGCTTCCATTGAATATTTGATAATAAGATCCATATAATCAATAATGGCCCTATCTCTACTAATTCGACTTCGACACCTTTAATTTGACTCCTACACATCGAATTCCTCTGTGAAGATCAGAGCTTTTTCCCAATTTCGCCTAATTTCACCATGGGCATTCTGAAACTTCCAAAATTTTAGCTAATTCATCCCCATAAATTCCAATTCAACCACTTTAGAAAACAATTCTTACGTGCACGGTTGGTCGACATTCCTGGGCATGATTTTTCTTCAATTCCCCTATGGAATTGGGAATTTTTATCAACTCTGCCATGACTGCCATGGTAAATTTGAAATTTGTCCATTACAGCCCGAAAATGCCTCAATTAGAGACTAAAAATTATTGTTTCAAATTTTTTGGCTCGATTCTTTCAATTTCCCCATGAAATTCCTCCCAATTTCACTGTAACAATTTTGTCGAACAAATTGCATACGCGCTCTTGTCGACATTTTGTCAAACAGTTTTCCTGCATAATCTGCAACTTCACTTCTTCACTATGCTAGTTGGTCTGTGCAGGATCAGTGTTGAAGCTGTAGCTCTAATGCCGCTTTATAGCATCCCTAGCTCCCTGTTGGGAAATTCCACACCAAAATTTCAACCTCTGATACCAATTAAATTTACTGATAAGCTCTGCATATGTACATAATTACAATGAATAATAACAACATACAATAACATGTGCATACATATACAATTTAAGCAACAAAAATAAATACATTGCACACAATAAAAAACATGTCAACACAACAAAATAATACTCATTAGAAGAACACATATATGTTGATGTAAAAACACCAATTGCGTGTAGAACTTCCACGTTCCTACTAGTCATAGACTTTACTTCTCGTAAGTTTAGCAACAAGTCACCCCCGATTTGGGGATAAAAATCCACCTGGGTAAAGGAATCCTAAACTTGACTAAGGTCTCTCAGATAGCAGAAAAAATCAGACTTAGGTGCCAACTCTAACAGACAACCTATAGTCCCTCATTCCCGACATGCATGTTCCACCCCAGGAAGTGTGCCCCTTCTTTGCTCAATAGTCCTTCGACTACCCCACTTCCCTTCTAGGGATTCAACAACAAGTCGAACAGGAAGTCTCATAGCCTTGTAGTTTCAACTTGGCACCTTGGGAATCAATTCCCAACAATTCTGTCACCTGGAGAGAGCGTTCAAGGGCCTGAAAACCCGCTTCTTCAATAACACATGAACTTGAAAACCCACCTCTTAAACTCAAAATACTAGGTCAATGGCTAGAAACATATCCCACATATAGGTATGGAGATGACAGTAGTAGTGTACATATGGTATGAGAGGATAATGGAATAATGAGTGAATGAATAAATGAAATGAAAAAAAAAAGATAGGAAATGTACTAAATTCTACTTTTTATTTGCATGTTCCCAACTTGACACTTGTCATGTTGGGAAGTACCTTGTTCCCACTTGGGTGATATGTTCCTCCTCCTTAGGAACTTAGGATAAAATATTATATAATTAGAATTTAGGAAATATTATTATAATATTTCCTTGGGTTAAGCCCCTCTTCCTAGACTCTTAGACCCCCTTTCCTTTTCTAGTGGAGTTTAGCCCCCCATACTCTTTTGTATGGTTGGTCTGTAGCAGTGATGTGTTTTCATTAATAGTATGAATTATTACATGTTACAATAATAGGCTCACTAGAATTTTAGCATCTAGGCTCTTTGGGCTAATAATCACATAGGCACTTTGGCCTGTAATATCCTTGCTCACCAGCCTATAAAAACATATGTACAATTACATCTGGGGTTCATCCTGGGGGTATTATAGAAGTCCAAATTGAGTTCATTTTCTTGTTTGTCGGAGAAAGAGCCTCGTAGTAACTGTATTCCATGGACCACTGAAACTCTTGATTCTCATGCCCAAGTGTGTTTAGTGTATCTCCACAATACAACTCTTTTTTCTTACTTGACATTCTTTTTCTACTTTTGACAAAAGGTGGCGCTATTGTTGATATTTACAACTTGACATTTTTTTTTACTTAATTTTACCATGTAATGTCCTAATAGTTCAATCAATCATAAATCTTTCTTTTAATATTGTCGTCTTACATGAGTTTTGGATTTATTGCAAGCTTTAACGAATGT
Organism: Picea glauca; assembly: GCA_000966675.3. Taxonomy (NCBI): domain Eukaryota; kingdom Viridiplantae; phylum Streptophyta; class Pinopsida; order Pinales; family Pinaceae; genus Picea; species Picea glauca. The sequence goes on along the minus strand of JZKD02S0303804.1, from coordinate 909,954 downwards.
TTCATGATTTTAATAACGACATTATGATTACACAAGTGGCAACTGATGTGGCGAGAATAATAAATGTGATGTGAAGTGGTGATATGATGTTGTGGTGGATGAAACATGTTAAGTATGAGAGTGTAAAATGAGGAATGAGAAGTGCAAATTGTATAACACAGGAATGTGGACTTGCGGACCTACGGACCTATGGACCTACAAACACGAATATGAGGAAGGGTAAGGAAGTCCGAATCAAAACTAGAAATATGATTAAGTATTGAAAAAGGTCGTTTTGTGGATCGAATAATAAACATGTGCATTTTGGAGAATGTAGGACTTTGAACTTGCAGATCTGCGAACCTACAGACTAGGAAAAAAAGGTTATCGTATGGTAAGTGGCTTCACATCCACTTTTTATGAAAATTTACTAAGTGTTAAAAAGTGAAAAAGGTACAATTTGGGAAACAAAAAAGTGAGAAGTGCATTATAAGGAACTCAGGGTTGTGGACTTGCAGACCTTCGGACCCGAAGACTAAAGAAAAGTTGGTGGATGATATGTGGCTCCACATCCACATTTCAAGAAAATGACTAAGTATGAAAAAAGGTGAAAAGTGCATTATGGAAAATACACAACTAAGTGGTGCAAAGTGTAGAATGTGAGATTGCAGACCTGCAGATTTACAACATGCATATCTAAGACTTTTTCTACCCCTGCTTCACATTACTTGAAAAAATGACTAAGTGTTGGAAAATTTTTGATAAAAGAGAAAAAGAGGATAAAGGAAAACAAACAAAATAAAAGGCAAGGGAAATCCTATGGGTGGTTGAATGAAAACACCAACTTGATCACAAATACGGATCAACACCTTGTGCAATACTCTCTACAAAATTATTGCAAAGATTATTGTGGTTAAGTTTAAACCCATATTATCCAATGCCATATCTTGTGAATTCTTTGGTTTCCTTAATGGTTAGCTTATCCATGAATCCATTGGCCTAGCGTAGGAAGGTATGCATATAATTAAAACTCAAAAGCATCCATTTCCGATCTTAAAAAATTACCTTTCAAGAGCCTATGACCATTTTTCATGGATTTATGATCTAGGAGGAATTCCATATAGGTATTTTTCATGCAAGATCGACTGATATGTCATGAGGAACTCCATATAGGTATTTTTCATGATTTGGAAAGGAATTTATAGAATAAAGATCAGGTATTGGTACAATTAGCATCAATCCATGAAGATTGGCAAGTTGATGATGCAAAGTATTTGATGCAAGAGAAACTAACTCCTTCAAAGGGCATGATGGAGAAGGATGATTCTTCATATTATTCATTTTCCCGTCAAGATGGAGAATGCTCGAAGATGGTTGAAGCAAGGAGAACTTCAAATGAATAGGTCCTTCATAAGATGTTAGTCTTACCTTCCAGTCCAGAGAAAGGTAATAGATGTTAGGCATCTCCAGAGAAAGATGTGCATTCTAACGAGGGAATGAATACTTTTCCCATTGGTAAATGGTCTATGTATCCATGTGCTTCTTTTGGAACTAGTACCATGACATGAAGAAATGTCGAAGAAGATAGTCTGTGTAAGAAAATCCATCCAAGAAGAAGGCTAAAGGTAAAGGTCATTTCTCAAAACATAGGAAAAGGGGGAATGACAAGAAGGGATCATGGTTCCAAGAAGGGAATAAGACACTCTGCTCTTATTGTGGTAAGTGTGGACATAAAATTGAGAAGTGTTGGACACTTTATCCACACTTGTATCCAAAGAAGAACCAGAAATATGTAAAGGAACTTGAAAGAAGGCAAGCAACAACCCTAGATGAAGTTAATAGTCTTGCAAGAAGACAAGCAACAACCCCCTGAAATATTTGAGAAAGAATACTTCCTAATGGTTGGTATTAATAGAGTGATATATGAATACATAGAGGAATAGTTCATGGATAATGGATCATCTTGTCACATGATAGGGATGAGATCAATATTCCTGAATTTCTCAGAGATCGACACAGATTTCTATGTAGGATCTACAACTAACATCAAACAAGTAATAAAAGGGTATGGATCTGTAAGATTCCATCTCGAGTCGGGAGGATTTCTAGGAATAGAGCATATGTTATATGTTCCATATTTGAAAGTTAACCTATTCTCATTTGTGGCTTTTGAAGATGAAGGCTATGTAGTCACATTCCAGAATGGCCATGCACTTGTGTATTCAAAGGAAGCTACTCAAGACACAACAATAATGCTTGGTGTTCGCAAGGAGAGGTTATATAGGTTACTTGGAAGACTTATAATCTAGTCTAATAATTTCTTGGATTCAACATTAGATTCTGCGTCAGATTCAACATCAACGTCAGAGGAATTGTCAGAGATAGGAAGCTGTAAGACTCCTTGCAGTACTAAGGGGAGGATGAGTCCATGAATAAGCCATCCATCAGAAGAGATTTCATTGTAAATATGTATATTTATAAATTGCAAGCTAATATGCATATGTAGACACCTCCTAAGTCTATTTCTAATGTTGTATTAGAAGGCTTGTAAGCCACTCATTGAAGATTATAAGCGTGAGAGGAATTATTTAAAATTTCTATATAGCCACCTTATATGTTGATAAGAGTGAGAGGAATTTTGTAAGAGGATTTCTATATAGCCACCTTATATGTTGTTAAGAGTGAGAGGAAATTTGTAAAAGGATTTCCATATATCCACCTTACATATTGTTTGAAGTGAGAGGAATCTTGTAAAGGGTTTTTATATAGTTTTTTTTTTATAGGAGTGAGAAGGGATCGTATAAATATTTCTAAGCCTTTCAACAACAATATAGACAATTGTATTGTCTTGTTATCAACTAAAGGGATACACATGGATCGAATTGTCTAAGTCAACATTCTTATTCTAAAGTATTGAAGGCGAAGGAACATAAGGATGCAGGTAGTTGGAACATGTAGATAGGAAGCATGAAGAGCATCGAAGTAATGTAAATCTTCTTAGAGCTGGTAAGGGAGAAATAATATTCTTTGTAAGGATATATGTTAAAGAATCTACAAGATATTATGTCATGTTCGTGTAGATGTATACCTTCGACAGAAGTAGTTTAGACAATACTGATAGAATTGTTTTCAAGGCAAGCGAGAGGTAATGGAAAAGGAATTCATTCATAGACTCCTACAGATACATCCATAGTACATGAACAAAGAGTCCAAAAGGGCAAGGCATAGATCAAAATTCGACTTGGTTTCATATTGGATGACATAGAATATATTTAGAAGAAAAGGAGATGGGAGTGGATGTTGAAATACATGATTCAGATTCAAATATTGTAGAGATTCAATGAGCATACCTTTTTTATGAAGGAATCTATGAGCCAGAACTAGAGCTATGTCTATATTAGTGATAGTTCCAGAGGCCAGAGTCAGAGCCATATTTAAGAAGAAAACAAAAGTACACTAATCCAATATCTAATATCTAAGATCCAAGATGAAAAATTAGTCCAAAAATATTCAACAAGGTGGAAGAGTTAAGAAGCTTCATCATCACTAAGTTATTGGATAAGAGCATTACAGTAAGATGGAAGAGTGAGTAAGAGTTATCATCACCAAGTTGTTGTAATATTCATACTTTTGGAGGACCAAAAGTTCTTCAGTGGGAAGGTGTGATCCAGGAGGATCCAAGAATTCTCACAAAGGTCCAAGAGGATCCAGAACGCTCATAGAGGTCCAGGAGGGTCCGAAACGCTCATAGAGATCTAGGAGGATCCAAAAAAACTCAAAATTCGACTGTCTCAAATGCTCTCGAAAAATATATCATTGCGTAGAGCTCAGTGATATCTTTCCAACAACATAAAAATCGCCTCAAACAAAGTTCGTATGCAAAAGTTATAGCCGGTCAAAGTTCAAGTCAAATACAGAAAAAGTCAAAGTCAAGGTGACACATGTAACCACTGGAAGGGTGACACATGTACTCTTTGTACAATAGAATTACGTCAACATGATGCATAGTGACGTCAAAAAGGTAACATGGAAGCATGATAGCGTGCCATGCGTCACCTGGAAATGGAATTTGCAGGGGTCCATTTGGACCAATAAATTTTTGACATGTGTCATCCATACGATGATGCGATAAGGTGAAAATGGTAGATAGGTGGACCAATGGGAGAATCAAAAGTGGTAGACAAGTCATCATCGACATGGTAGGTGTTGTACATTCATCCAATGACAATCCTCGATGTGGGCCAGTCAAATGGCACCGTGTGGCACCTTTCAGAAGGCCAAGTTGGTCGAGATCGAAAAATGTGCCCCATGGGGGCATGGATCAAATGCATATGGTTTTAACTATACAAAAAACATACTATATATAGGAGTTCATGGGGCTTGAACCCTAAACCTCCTATTATATCCAACAACTAAACAAAACTTTGCTAACCAACATTCCACTAACTTTAGTTGGTTACAACTACACAATAAACAATATTTAAAGTGGAAGTGTGGAATCTGCACTGAGGTTAGGATTTGGTTCCGACCTAAGGCCTATATATGGGCATGGACCCCAAGGAGGTTGACACATCCCAATGCTGGTGTAGAGCCCAATGTTGGCATAGATCATGAAGATGTATGTACACATTGTTTTTCATGCAGAAAGAAGCTAAGTTTATGTGTTATCTCGATTTGCATGTTGAGAGGTAATTTGTCCAAACATAGCCAACTTTATACTCATTTTTATCGTTTCTCTTAGAGGATTTCAATGGTGATGTAATTTTTGTGCTAAGAGGTCATTTTTCAAAGTCTTAGTCCATATTTCCATTAATGAGTGTGATAGTGCATCGTTTAGTGTGTAAAGAGGGTAAAATTGAGCCAGTTCAGAATATGGTTGTCTTTGTACTCATTTTTCTCAAAATTTCGCGAGGAATTCAATGGTGAACTCTATTTATGAGTTTGAGCAGTGGAATTAAAGATATTCCATAAAATTGACTTTTGTAAGTCCATGTTGTAATGTAATTTGACATTTTGAGATGATAAGGGGCAATCTTACCATTTAGACGAGACTTGAAGATGAAGTAATATATGTCATCAATGTTATATATTTGAGTTCTTTTATTTTATGTTGTGTTATCTCATAATTCTTCAAATTAACCATCATTTTATGAGATTTTGGATAAGAAGCACATCATTATTTTTCTGCAAATCACCTCAATACAATTAAGAATTATTTTGAATCACGTTAGATGCTAACATGTATATTTTAAAAGAATAAGTGGTATCTAAGGATTTTCAGATCATTTCACTTCAAATTATTGCTTCTTCATATTGGGTTTGATCTTCCTTTGGTGAAATGGATCATGTGTTGTGTGACTATTGTTTCATTTCTTGTTCTAATCAATGGATTGGGATTTCCATTCTTCAAATCTACTTAGAGGCTATGACAAGGCAACCCCCTTTCCCCGTATATCTTTGTTTTGGTTATCAATGAGCTTAGTAGGGAAATTGTGGAGGCCAAAAGAGTCAACAAAATCCAAGAAGTAAGGTTGGGAAGGAATGAATTCCTTACACATCCACTACTTGTGGATGACGTGTTGATTTTTTCTTCTATGTGGAGTTTGAAGGTAATATTTTAAAGGACATCCTAGAGCATTTCTGTGATGCTACAAAGATGGTCACAAATGAAAATAAATCATCCATTGATTTTCTATATGTGGAGAAAGGTATCAAGCAAAATATCTTTGGAATTTTTAATTTCTCTTCTTTTGATTTGAAGGAAGGGTTTAAATACATTGGGTTCATTCTTAAACTCGATAATTATAGCGTTGCATATTATGGAAATGATTTTTTTCTAGAATAGAAAGGAAAATAAACTTTTGGTGTAGCCATTGGATGTCTCAAGGTGGTAGATTGATTCTGATCAAATCAGTGATCAAGGCTATACTGATGTATTGGCACTTGTTGTCACTCATTTTGAAACGAATTCTGAATCATATTTGAAAAAAGTGTTTCAACTTTCTATGGAAGGGAAGTGCAGATTACTTGGGGTCACACTTGGAAAATTGGAAAATCCTTTCAAAGGCTAATATTTTTGGGGGTTGGGGTTTAAACGATATTTGGATTTTTGGGATGGGTTTATTTGCTAAATCTTTGTGGGTTTTATTTTTCATATATATCCTTTGGAGGTGCATATTGATAGACAAATATATTGCTCCAGATACTATTATATATTGGAAACGACGAAGACAAAAAGTACCATCAATGTATCCAATCAATGGTGGGCCATATCTCTTGCATTTCCTATCATATGAATGTTTTTAGCTTGCAAAGTTGGTATACGTTCACATATAAGGATCATGAAGGCTGCTATAATTGGTTGTGGAGATAATATGTTTCTTCCTGAGGATCTTGTGTCACAACTCTAGGATCTTGGTCAGTCTACTCTCAATAAATTTGGAGATGGTACTAGCATGACTATATGGAATCAGGGGTGGCTCTTAGCTGCAACACTAGACATTGATGAAAGGTGGCATAATCATCGGATTCAATATACGTTTGAATTTCACAAGGCCCATGTTCGCTTATCCAATTTAGAGGATGAAATGGTATGATATTTCAACAATGTTGGGGATGTTTATTTGGAAAAACTTGGATATTTGGCCCTGCAAGAACTGGGGGATAACCCAAATCTCTGGTGGTACAATTTTTTTTGGAGAATAAGGGGTCCTCTAAAAGGTATCTTGTTATTTTGGCTTGCATTGAGAGGGAAATTCTTGACTTGGAAAAGTTGCAGCTTCATAATAAATAGGGAC
>JZKD02S0303804.1:873809-895976 GCA_000966675.3 Picea glauca | reverse complement strand
AAGGAGGTTGCCCCCTCGAAGAGGCTTATTATCTGAAATTATCTCTGTTTCAAGGCGTTGAGTACTTTTCCTGAGGTTTTTCCATGCTATATTGATGTTTGGTTCTTAACATGCTATACTTCACCATGAATTCAAGCATGGGAGGGGTGTGAATTGTTCTTTTCAATTTGCTTACCTCGTGTTGAGAATGAGGATAGAGGAGGCATGGCATATGTTGAGTTAATGTGGAAATATGTGCAATTGGATTCATGTTTATATGGTTAATGAATGGCTTGATAACTTGTTGTTTCATTGATCTTTAGCATCCCTATTTTTAGAGATATGGCCTCAATGGTGAGAAAATTTGCTTGTTGAATGTGCTCCTTCAATACCTACTAAAATGAAATATTTTGAAAACTACAAACCACCTGTTGGGATCTAGCCATAATAAATGTAATTTTGCAATAAGTTGAAATAGTTTTCAAGACCCAGGGACCAATGATGATCCATTGCCACCTCAAAAATAATATTATTTATAATGAAATAAATTGATGTCTTTTAAATATAATAATTTGATAAACAAATTTAATTAATTTTTAAACTAATCAATATTATAATATCTTTACATTATTTAATTTATTTTAAAAGTGATTGTTTAAAAGTTGATAATAATAATAATAATAATCTATTTTTAAGGTCACAACTAAGCCACACCAAATTGGTGTATGAGACCCCCTTGTTTGTGGGAAAAGGGACCCCCTTCGCCCAATAATTTGACTGGTAAAGTCTATGGAGGTTTACATACCCTACGCCCTCTAGATTTGAACTTGTGACCTCTTATGAGGAAACACATGTTCTTAACCATTAAACCCACTTAGACTGTATAAATCTTCCTTATAATATTGTATTATTTATTATGATTTTTCTTTAAAATATATTAAAAATTATATCAAATAAAATTTAAAAATTTGTTTTATATATTTTAAAAAAAATATATTGAAAAAATTCTAAAATAACTAAATTAAAGGATAATTTTTCACATTTTAATATATAAATTATTTAATTATTATAAGAATGATTAAAATACATTTACATAAATAAATTATTTAATTATTATAATAATGATTAAAATACATTTACATACTTTATAATTATGGTGAATTTTTTTTATTTAAATTTTGTAAAAAAAAAATTAAAAAATAAAGTTAAAAAAGGCGTACAATTTTTTTTAGAGAATTTATATTTTTTTTGTAAATAAAAAAGATTTTATTACCTCATAATGTTAGCACAACAACATATAGTTGGATAGTGTCTAAATACCAACGACCTATTCCACCAAACAAATGGAAACTAGAACATGTGGCTGCATGATTTGATGTCTGGACAAGAGCAAAAAACTGCCACCTATTCCGCCAAACAAATTAAAACCAGAACATACAACTGAGAGTGTCTAGGTTTGAACAGTCCAAGCAGTCTAAGAGATCCATGAACATGGAAATCAAAATTCCTACAATAATTTTGACAATTACAGTACATAAAGACAAAAAAATATGTAGCAAGATTAATTAGTGGATGAACTCGTGAATCCTTTGTTGCCATGAGTGTTGTCAATGGGAGTGAAGAAAAATGATTGTGCACAAGTCAAGCATCTTATTTGGCCTGGAAATCCTAAGAGAGCGTAAAATAGAAGTTTAAGGCAACTTCTGAGCAGGGTGTTTCTTTGGAGCTACTCCTGCGTATCTCGATGCATATATAAAATGAGGTCCAGATGATCTAGTGAAAGGTGGCAAGTGGAGCTTAGTCCTTGATCCAAAGTAGTGGAAGGAGGAGGGAGATTCTCTTCATGGTGCACCTCCAATGAGATTTCTTCATCAATTATGCATGTGTCTCATTCTGAGGCAACGACAACACCAGGGGTAGAGAAACCAGTGAGGGGTGGCGGGTCTTGGGGGTTAGGGACCATGTACATGAGGGAAGATGGTGGAATTTGAACCGACATTGCTGGTAATTATTATTCCACAATATCCATGGAAGGTTCTTCTACCACCCTGTTTGGGGCCTAGGAGGGGGGTGGTATCACTGAGGAATTATCAAGGAGGACTAGAGAAGTCAAGGGCGACTACGAAAATAGGCGTAGCCTTCTTTTCCAAGCAACAAAATTGTAATAAGAAGGCCCTCTATTAGGCTTGCCACATTATCATGGCATGAATGAGCATGCAATCAAGACACCTAACAGGCATAGAGCTTCCGAGAAGGGGAGGAGAATAGCTAGAGAAGCACAAGATGTGCCAAAACTCAAGAGTTTATCTAGATCCAAATGACAAGAGACATTGATTATCCATTGTAAATGGCAAGGCACTGGAGGAGCTGAAGGGACCTGGCTTGTGCGTCCCACACCCATCCCAATCTGCCAACTCTATTGCGCGGAGGGAGCCATTAAACCAGAGTCGAAATGTCGGTGCACATGCGCATATGACACTTGAATGTCACTCTTCCTACGAGATATGGATGGGAGGATGGCAACATGTGCATTTAAATTCTTAGTGCACATCTTGTTCACTTGCCCCATCCGGGGGATAATTTTTTATAGTAAGGATGTTTTTTAATTTATTTGAAAGGATTTTGTTTAGAATGATTATTTTTAATTACTTTCTATTTATTATGTTTATATTTAAAAATAAAATTTAAAAATTTAAATTATATAAGTGCGGAAAAATCTAGTTTATGGAAAATTTCTTATATTATTTATATTAAAAAATATAAAATTATTGTTTTTTAAGAAATTTTGAAAAATACTTATAATTGCAAATAATTTAATTACTAAAACCTATTGATAAGAAAATACAAAAAAATAATTATTTTGAAAAAACAAATTTTAAAATAGTTCATAATTAAAACATGTCATTTTTTAAAGGAATATTAAGGACAAATTAACAAATATACAAATTTGATGTATATAACACTTATTCGGATTCTTGATGATGGTTCAATTAATTGTGAAAATAACTACTTTGTGAACTTAAGAAATCACAATATTTCTCCGAGGCATCATTCAATACGCCTCACATAATGACATATGATGGTTCAATTAATTGTGAAAATAACTACTTTATAAACTTAAGAAATCACAATATTTCTCCCTCAATAGAGGCATCATTCAATACTCCTCACATAATGACATGATCTTATCATCATGATGTTTTCTTCCTCTTTCTTATTCACATACTTCCATCTTTCTAACTTTGATCACCTTACCTTTGCATTGGGTTGGGAGTTGTGTTGTTTTTTATTTTTCTATTTGGTTGGAAGCAATATTCATCCTCCTCTTCATTCACTTTCTTCTACTATGCGTTATTCTAGTGATTGGCTCATTATTTGCATCTACAAAATGTAGTGAAATCCTTCCTTGTGAATCCTGGTTTTCCATTCAATTATTTTCACATGAAGAAAAAGCTTTGCAAGCATAAGATACAAAACACAAGGTTTGGAGACAAGGGTAGGAACTACCATGGACAATATTTATTGCTCAAAGCAAAAATATTAATGTAACTATCTTTAATATTGATGAAGAAGGGATAAGGGAAAGTAGAGCTCAATATCTCTTCTACAAATAATGTACTAGTTTATATTGGGCTCCATGTCTAGCTTCGTGCTTCTGATGTTTGAATCAGTCTCAATTTTTTTTTTTATGTCAATATCTACTAGATCCAAATCTATTATCTGAAATCCTATGGTATTTAGTACAAAGCCTTCTCACTTTGATATTCAATTTCCAAAACCTTTGTGTAATTTTTCTTCTTATGTCTAATCTTTCAATTTGAGTTTAAAGAAACATTTTTTAGATTATAAGTGATCTTTAAAGGCCTAAAATGATTCTTCTCTTCATCATTGAATGCCATGTCACATTCAATATATTATTCATCCTTTTTCACAATTTTTTTGGAAACCTTGAAATACTTGCCAAACTTGAATAATAGATTCTCTTCTTCTTTCTTCTTCCTAGCCACCTCTATCTTTTCAATAGTTTTCATGTCACATAGCTCTTTCTCCTTTACACATGAAACAACTCAACTTCATGAATGACAATGGAATTAAATTGTAACAAATAAAAACTTCATCTTGATCTCAATTTCATAACCACATTCATGTGCTACAATATGCAAGGCAACTTCTTTATTCATCATCATCACCACCCCATCTAATCGATTAACAACTTGTTTTTCTCGATTATTTTTATATATTAATCTCCTATCAATTTCATGTCTTTCTAAATCTATATTTTGATTAGGCATGTTTAACATCCTATACATAAATTCCTCTTACTCTTGGATATCCTTTTGAAAGTATGAAATTTGCAATGAAATACTTTGTATAACATCCTTTGTTTCTTTCATTTCTTTGAGAATAATTTCACACTTTCTCTTGATTAGTTCAAGTTATCTCAAGCATTGAATCATGATCATTTAGGTTTCTGTGGTGAGAGATTTGTTCAAAAATTGCCTGAAGAACCACAGTGCTTTTGAGAGCTTGTCGACATTTTGGATCCATAACAGGATCCATCTTCAGGACAAAAAATCTCGAGGAAAAATAAGAGAGGAACCCCTAATAAATAGTGATGAGGAGGGTGGAAAACTAAGGTCGGCTCAGTGAAACCCTAGGTTTGAGGAGATTTTTCAAAAATATTTAATTAATTAATGGGTTAAGTGGTTTAATTTGAGAACCCGACGGTGTTAATATTAAATTCTAGGTTAAATCTAGGGTTAATTTGATGAGGTAATATTAATATTATTAGTGGTTTAGTTTGATCCCCATGTGGTGTTATTATTAATGTTAATTTTATGTTAATTATAGGTTAATTTTAGGGTTGATTTAATGAGGTGGCATTAGTATTATTAGTGGTCGGCTAAGTGAAACCCTAGGTTTGAGGAGAATTTTCAAAAAAGTATTTAAAAGTGATTTAGTCAATTAGTSAATTWRGTSRAYTARATSAYTWARTSAYTWAKTSCACYWAATTSACTAATTGACTAAATCACTTTTAAATACTTTTTTGAAAATTCTCCTCAAACCTAGGGTTTCACTTAGCCGACCACTAATAATACTAATGCCACCTCATTAAATCAACCCTAAAATTAACCTATAATTAATATAAAATTAACATTAATAATAACACCATATGGGTATCAAACTAAACCACTAATAATATTAATATTACCTCATCAAATTAACCCTAGATTTAACCTAGAATTTAATATTAACACCGTCAGGTTCTCAAATTAAACCACTTAACCCATTAATTAATTAAATATTTTTAAAAAATCTCCTCAAACCTAGGGTTTCACTGAGCCAACCTTAGTTTTCCACCCTCCTCATCACTATTTATTAGGGGTTGCTCTCTTATTTTTCCTCAGGTTTTTTTGTCCTGAAGATGGATCCTGTTATGGATCCGAAACGTCGACAAGCTCTCAAAAGCACTGTGGTTCTTCCGACAATTTCTGAGCATTGAATCATCTCAACTTCATTTGTATTTGATTGGATACAAAGTCTATAAAATAAAATTTGTTCCTTTGGAAGCCAACCTAGGATTCCTCTATTGCCTTGGATATTTTTCCTTTTGACTTCTCAACCATAAATTCTACTTTGCTAAGATTTTGTTGGAGTTCATTTCTCTCTCAATAGTCTACTCTAGTTTCTTCCACTATAGTCATCGTCCAAAACTCTTTCTCACCATTTTTTCATTTAGATCAAATATCCTTTGGTCCTTTAGTAGGCATTCTAAATATTTTTTTTTCTCATTCTCAAGTACAACCATTTGTGTGTGGGATTGAAGAGTTTGTTCAAAAGAGCTTCCATTTGTTTCTTTGTATTCCCCTTTTCAATCTTTGAATTATGTTCCTAGGTGGAAAACATTGCAAATACATTCTCATTATCTTTTTCATAATTATACCTTTGCCTCTTCAACTATGCCACCTTGATTTTAGCCTTAGTGATATTTTTTAGCAATGTATTTTTCTATAATTCCCATACTCGTATTGCATCCTTCTTTTCAGTTACAAGACTTTAATATTTCCAAACAAGCAATATGAGTAGTTGAGTAGATTCATCTAGCACCTCTTTGACTACTTTGGAACTAAATTCATTCCTAATTGACCATATTCTACCCATTCCTCAAAGTGGATAGAAATGAATACCTCATATTTATGTCCAGGGAATAATGCATTGGGGATTAATTCCTTTTTTCTATGGGATTCTTTCCAACCTCCTCCATATTTTGAATGTCCTTCACTATTGCCTGGCTCTAGTTGGGTTGTTTGTAAAGCACTTTCCTCCTATGTATTTCTTCATAAAATAATTCCTTACTCACACACAATTCAAAAAATTCAATAATTTAACCAAAGTTATGCCATGAAACATTTTATTTATTTCAATGTTGGAGAATACCAAATTTGTGACTACCCATAGTTAAAAATTCTTTTGTTTCTTACCAAAAACTCAAACAATGCTTAAGAAGAAATACAAATACTAATAATACTAATAATAAATAACTAAATAAAAACCTTCATTATGACTCATTCAAGATGGATTTTCATAAGACCCCTCATGACTCAAATGATTCAAAATGGAAAATTTGAATGAACCCATATTGATTTTAAGCAAGGAAATCATAATGGGAGGACAAGATTTTAATTTTTGGCAAGCCACAAGGAATTGTGGGAGGGGGAATAGGAGGTAGGCCACATTATCTCGATTGTTGAATGAGTTAAAATAGAAGAAGAATGATGTTAGCACATGAAATGTCATTTAAGAAGACATTCAACCAAATCCATATGAAATTTGTTTTTTATGATTCTATGGAATTTAATTGTATCTTGATAAAGAGTCCATGAAGGCTTAAATATGCATGATGTTGTACCTCACTCCACCTTATTTACTCTCCTATAGATAAAAAATGATCATTGCTAACCTGCTTGTTCTCACTGATGTAGGCAAATGTATCCCCTTTCCCTTCCTATGCCAAACTAGTTGAAGTCTAGTCCACATTGTTGATGTTTTCGTAGCTGCGGGAGGTATTCCCTCTTGGAAAAATTTTCTTAGAGAAGAAAAATATTCCAAGAAGTGAAAGGAATATTGTTGAACAATTGAAGAACACCAGGAAAAAAATAAAGTAAAATAGAAGACCACAAAAGATAAGCTGGCCCACAAGAAATAATATTAAAGTGGAAATACAATTTCCAGGAAGAGAAGTCGGCCCACATAAATAATAAAGACCAAGAATAAGAAGTTGGCCCTAGAGAGACGCCCAAATTAGTATAAATAAAAGTATGGGTTAGTTCATTTTCCTAACCACAAGGTTCTCCTTCTGCAGTGTGCACTAGGTAGTAGCAGCTGCAACTACAATTGCAATTTCGTTATTTCTGGTTTATGGTTCTCTTGGAGAGTGTGCTCCAGTTGGGGAAGGATATTCTTGGTGGTTCTTGGTGATCTCTCTTGTGCACTACCTCTGGAAGATTTGCACTAAGGTTGTGTGGTGCTTCCCAGTTGCAATAGAATTTACAGTTAGAGTAGCAGTTGTAGTAGTAGTTCCAGTTGCAGTAGCAACTGTAGCTGCAGTTACTAGTTGAGCCAGTTCTTTGGTGCGCTAGTGATGCGCCTCTATTACGCCAGTTCTGTGGTGACTCAATGGTCTACCCTTGCTAGGGTTTGACAAGAAGAAGAGATAAGTATCTGGTTCTTCATTGTTAGTTTTTTCTTGTGATTAGAGGTTGCTCATGATTGTATTGGAATATTCTCTCTAAGAAAAGATGGTTGGGTTTTTCCCAGGATAAATCTTTGTGTCCTCTTGTGCTTGTTTATTCGTTTCTTATATATTTCAGTAGATGATTATTGAATGTTAAAAGAATATTAAAATGCTATGGTAAATATAATGTTAACAAAACTAATGAAAAATCTAACATGGTATCAGAGCAAGTTTCCTTCATAATAGTCTAATCGTTGGAAGGAAGATCGTGAGATTTGCCACATTGTTGAGATTTGTCACTGCACAATTTTCTTTGTCAATATCATTGAGAACTTGTTATAAATTGGATTGGGATAAACTCCACCAATGATCAACTCGCCCTACTCTTGCACACCTATTGCACTTCTCAGATTGACTTTCCGTCAAAATTGAATTTTTTAGAGTTTTAGGCTTGTTGACATTTTCTTGGACATTGAACCTTCTGATTCATATTTCTAACCTCTCCTTATTGATGTAATGTCTCATATTAGAAGGCAATTTGGATGATGCACTTGTATATAAGATGAGGGTTTTTGCAGGAAATGTACACTTGGCAAAAGGACATTTATCCAAGCAGTGACAGTAGATCCAAATGGATATTAGATCTAGTGCACTCAGAGGAATCCCAAGAGTTGGAGGCAATAGTGACGACGTCTCATACAATATGGAACAACTCAAATGGGACAACAATAACTAGACTCCATGTTTTCATATCATGTTTGATATTTTATACTATTGTAGCCTAAGTAAGTGTTGTAACTAGAATAATAGTCTTTAGAGTTCTATTACTACTACTGTTGTCAAATGTTTAGTAACACTTCAATATTGTTGGGATTATGATTATTTAGTAAAATCTCATTGTTCAGTATTAATGATGCACTAGTTTACAAGATAAATTGATCTCCTCTAGGAGATTTTATTGGTTGTTGACTTTTTCCTAGACATGTTATCTTGTAAATTCCATGGAGGTTACCATGGAGATATTGTTGTTCTTGTTTCTTGTTCTCGATAGGTTACCATAGAGGAATGATTGGTCACAACACTAAAAGAGTGTTGTTCTTATTTCTTATTATTTTATTTTTGTTTTGGCTCTTGTTCTAGATATGTCACAAGTGACAGCTCTGAGAAAGAGCTATTGTGATGATTGTTTCCATTATTTATTATTATTATTATTATTATAAGAGTATTATTCTTGTTTGTTGTTTTCCCTTGTTGTTTCTCTTGTTCCGGGCAGGTCACATGTGATAAATATGAGAGGGAGATATAATGACAGTTGCATGATGAAACATATTAGATGGTCTCTAGTTTGAGACATAGAGAAGACTATCCAAATAAGAAGTTGTATAGACGACTGTATACATCCATGTACCGAAGAAGAAGAAGACGAAGTCAAAACCTTCTAGAAAAAAGAGTACTTTTGTGGGATACAAAGTATCTCATATAGATATTTATTGTAAGGAGCAGAAGGATTTGAAGATGACCGTACATATCCCTATAGTTCAGTTGATCACTCTTCAGATCATTGGGAAGAGTCAATAGAGCCAGAAGGGCCTACCCGAAATTGTTGCAGTGACTAGGAAGAGACCAAGATGGTCCCGTGATACATTGTAGGATGTAAAGGGGATACATATATATGGAATTGATGAGTCATGTCATGAGGAATATCAGATGGCTCCACCGGTGGTGAGGCAGGAAGCCCCACCAAGTACCAACTCAGAAGGAGATAGAGTTCAGAGGGAGTCACCCTTCAAGATCTAGTAGGGAGGAGCATCCTCCCCAAGACAGTTCATAGGAGATCAGATTTCAGAGGAGGTCAACACATGTAGAGAGAGAAGATGGCTCCATAGATTATATAGAATCAGAGGGAGTCAATCTTCAAAGGGAGGATGTAGACTCAGAGTGAGCATGATCTCAGAGAGAGTTAGTGGCTTAGAGACTTTCATTCAAAAAGTATTCCTCCTCAAATTTAGATGGGAGAGAGATATGTCTTCCAGGAGGCTAGATCAAAGCTTCAAAGGCTTTGAGTATGTAATGTCCCCATTTTGGGACATTGTAACATTACAACATTTCAGAGTGTTATGCCTACCCGAGTAGCCAAATAGGGGTGATAGAGAGTTCGAGAGATATTGAGGGGTTTATTTGGGCCCGACTTGTATCGTTCATCATCAGGATCCATTCCACACAACTGGGCTTTGGTTTCATTCCATTCCAACGATTTCCGTAATTTTGAGTTATTATGAGTCATATCTTAATTAAATTCACTAAGGTCATACTGGGCATATTACTTGGAGAAACCTCTTAGTGTAATAGCTCATCAGAATCGAGAGGAAGAGCATTATAGGATAAGATGATGAGAAGTGACTTTCAGTGGCTGGAGAAGACATCAAAATGGATAAATCACTTTTTAGAGGTAAAATGGTTAATTAATTAATTAATTAAGTGATTTAATCAAGGAATAATAAAATAAAGTAAAAGTCACTTGGAGGGAAAAGGTCAACAACGAATTAGGGTTTCARGAAGCTATAAAGGAAGGGTAAAGCAACCTAATTCATTATGCATTGTTATGATTTGATGTTGAGAGTTCCCAGAGGAGGAAGAGAGCTGACCTTACTGTTTTGTGGATTTCTGGAGGAAACCACCACCATTGATCAGTTTTGGTATTGAGAGACACACCCTAGCCCATCAGAGATACCATCTAGGTATTTCATCATACTTTTTAGGAGTATCCATTGTAGAGTGTGTAGCTCAGTCAGTGAGGGCGCAAGTCATTTTGAGGGTTTGAAGAGTTGCACGAGACCCGTGTCCAGATTGCAGTTTCCTTCCAACCCATTCGAGATCTAGCTAGGGTGCTTCTATTGAGCCATCTATCGTCAGATTCTAAGGGTGGAATCTTACATATCACCTCATCCAGTCATTTAGGGTGCAACTCTTCCGGAAAGACATTTGGGGTTGCATGCAGAGTATCATAGCAGATACGGGCGAATCCTTCTGACCCAGTTTCGTATTTGGAAAGACGATCGTGTTGAGCCATATAGAATCATATTCCATTGTAGGAATCCTTTGGGGCGCATCCAGTGTCCAAGGAGGTGCGTAAACCCCCTAGGGGTCCAGATCCAGTGCCTCAGAGATCAGATCCGAGATCCGACACTCATCCATTTCAGTCTAGAGGTTAGGGCGCTTCTATTGGAGCAGTTTTCAGTGCGTTCTGATGGTCTATCCCTCTGGGTGAGTTTTCCAGTTGGTAGCGGTTATCGTACTTCTCCATAATTGCATATTTTGTCGATCTATCCTTGCATGCATCAGATCTGCTATCATCTTTCGATCACGACTATTTTTATGCTATTTGCTTGTATTCCAGTGATGATCCATGAGATCTAGCTGACGTTCATATTCTATATTTCCAGTTTGTTATTGTATTTCCATGCTTGAGATGTATAATACATGATATTGGGCAGTTGATGTTCTTTACTTTTGCATGCGTCCTTATATGTTGTTTAAACTATAAATATGCAACATGCACATGCAATAACCAACATGCACCTACAATAACCAACATGCACATGCAATAACCCACATTCACATGCAATAACCCACATGCACATGCAATAACCATCAATATCTCAAACATACAACTGAAACACATCCAGAAACCCCAGTGTATCAGATCTGTAAGACAGAACAATAGATCAGTAGCAAATATCTTGATCAGCGAGATCAGGGATATTACAGTGGTATCAGAGCTTTAGTCCTGCCAGCCTGTGATTAAAGTCGATGATTTCAGCGGGTGACCCAGAAGGCATAGAGGATGTGGGGAGATAGATATGAGAGGCCAGAGGGTATTGGTAAGGCACCCATGGATCAAGAGGCAACCTTCATGTAGGTACTCAATGATTTGATAGTCAATCAACATACCATGAAGTAGTCTTTGGTGCAGTTGGCTGATAGATTAGCTATAGTGGACACCCCGGGCACACCAGCCTCACATACAGCACAGGGGAGCTCAGGGGTAGGCTGTAGACCCTAGACACCTACTCACACATACACATCTTTGAGTAGTATTCCTAGACCATGGTTCCCTAGTTTTCAGAGGGCACCTCCAGCAACAATACAACAGTCGTTAGGACAGAGGCCGCCCACTTAGGTGGAAGACATTGCAGAGTACAAGAGGGAGTATGCAGCATTGGGTCATGACTTCCATCATGACATGACACTGGTTGAGTATTGTGGACTTAGGGGCATGGACCATCCCAAAGAACCTCAGAGAGGAGGACAACAACAACAAAAGGGGCGTAACATAGATTTCATCTGCAAAGTTGGTAAATTCACCATACCTTCTTTTGATGGATCATCCAAATGCACTACCAGAGATGGGATACAAAATCTAGACATGTACTACAAGATCAAACAGATGACCAAGACAGAGGCTAGTGAATCTTGTGCATTTGAGGGATAGTTGGATGGACAGGATGATAGCGCATGTCCTTCATCTTCCCTGTCAGGAAATGTTGAGGATTCAACACTTAAACATAGTGGTGACACTTGTGAGGATTCATATGTGTTGGCACTTGAACATGATGAGATTAGGAGGTTGGATGACCTACCTATGAGTGTAGACATGGATTCTACGAAGTTATGTATGGAGGATGATGAACTTCCTATGATGAGTGAGCCACATTTTTCATCTTCTTAGTCACCTATGCTATCCATGACACATGAGGATATTAGTGGCATTCTTGATATGGTAGAGGAGCCTTGTGTGGGGATTATACACAAGGGACATATGGATTTGCAGACCTAGGAGGAGAGGTATGGCTTGGAGATAGTTGACCTTACACATACCTATCAGTATGAGGAGAGCGATTCACCACTCTTGGAGATTCCATTGATGGACCAAGTTGTGGAGACCAACAACTTGTTGGGACACTTACTCCCAAGATTGATCTACAGTGACGAGGATGCACTTCTTATTGGTCGAGATGACCATAGCATGTGTCTGGACACATCTGTATGGGATCTAGGCATAGATTATATTAGTAGGGTGAGTGCACAGGAGGATACAACTGCCCATACAGGATATGGTGTGATTTAGATAGGGTTCGTAGTTGGTGATGGTGTGCAGTGGCATACAAGAGGACTTAGTAGCACAGGGGATAGTGGGCAGTTCAGTGCCTTATATTTTGAGGAGTCTATTGTTGGAGATTCCTCTCCCATGCAATAATATACAGATTTGGGAGATCACCTTCATCGTATCCACAATTGCATGAGTGATGATGGATGGAGAATGATTGACCCTCAGTTTGTGGAGAGACCTATTCTTGTACCCGATGGTTGGTGTTCAGTGACGAGCACATGCGATTATTTACCATGGGTTTCAGTGGACGAGATTTTGGTCAAGTCTTTAAGATTGACCAAAGCATATGATACTTTCCAGTCCTATAGTTGGTTGTAGATATTTATGATATCCTCTCCCGATACTTTTATCATTGACAACAGCAAAGGGGGAGCTAGATAGTGGCAGGGGACATGCAGATTTGATAGGCCGAGACCACCTGACAAGAGTGTCTTGATTGCATACAACAAGATAGGGATGGATCATCAGGGGTAGACAGTTGAGGCCCTAGGCGTGATGGAGAGTATCCTAGGCCATGGGACAGAGGATATATTAGAGGTTGCTACATATTTAGACTCTCATTGGGATGAGGGTGGAGGGATTTCGATAGTTACTAGTAGGGCACATCAACAATTAGTGGGGATTCCAAATTTGACATGGGATCCGGGAGTCCATTGGGTCAAAAGTTTGTTTCATCTTAGGAGAATCCATGAGTGGAGGGTCCAATATGGATACTTTGAGAAGACAGTCATGATCAGAGTAGAGCAGCATCAACATGATGGTCCCTATCAGAGACTAGCATGGGACCCTTGGATTATAGGGTTGGTCCTTTCATTGACTGATGGAGACAAGCAAGCGTTTGTAGGGGGGAGTCACTTTGATTTTCCATTGAGTTTCAGTATTGGGGAGAGCATGTCACTGGCTGGTGATTCTGTGAGGTCTTGTAGTACCTCACTATGGCAGTAACATGTTCAATTGGTGGGGGTTGTGTTGAGTTTGGTATGGTCTGGTAGGATAGATCCATTTTGGGTTGAGGCCATGTGTTATTTGCAGGAGACTCATGGTGTTGATATGTTACAGAACTATACTCAACAGGGCATTGCAATTCACATTCTAATATGGGATTTAGGGATTGGAGTTCCTGGTAGTTCAGCGTTTGATGGAGTTGAGTTTCGAGTAGAGTGGTTGCTTGGGGAGTTGACTGAGATTCTTGGGCCATTGATCATTCTACTCATCAGGAGCATGTGGGTGTCATGCGTGGTGAGCACTTAGAGAGACCACATCTTGAGGGGAGTCTACCTTGTGTCACACAGGTGGATATGGGACCCCGATGTCATATGTAGTTGGATTCAGTTATTGCTTGAGGAAAATTAATATTCCAACAGGGAGGACTGTAATGTCCCCATTTTGGGACATTATAACATTACAACATTTCAGAGTGTTATGCCTACCCGAGTAGCCAAATAGGGGTGACAGAGAGTTCAAGAAATATTGAGGGGTTTATTTGGGCCTGACTTGTATCTTTCATCATCAGGATCCATTCCGCACAACTGGGCTTTGGTTTTGTTCCATTTCGACGATTTCCATAATTTTGAGTTATTATGGGTCATATCTTAATTAAATTCACTAAGAAGGTCATACTGGGCATATTACTTGGAGAAACCTCTTAGTGTAATAGCTTATTAGAATCGAGAGGAAGAGCATTATAGGATAAGATGATGAGAAGTGACTTTTAGTGGCCGAAGAAGCCATCGGGACGGATAAATAACTTTTTAGAGGTAAAATGGTTAATTAGTTAATTAATTAAGTGATTTAATCAAGGAATAATAAAATAAAGTAAAAGTCACTTGGAGGGAAAAGGTCAACAACAAATTAGGGTTTCAGGAGGCTATAAAGGAAGGGTAAAGAAACCTAATTCATTATGCATTGTTATGATTTGATGTTGAGAGTTCCCAAAGGAGGAAGAGAGACGACCTTACTATTTTGTGGATTTCTGGAGGAAACCACCACCATTGATCAGTTTCAGTGTTGAGAGACACACCCTAGTCCATCGTAGATACCATCTAGGTATTTCAAAATAATTTTCAGGAGTATCCATTGCAGAGTGCACAACTTAGCTAGTGAGGGCGCAAGTCATTTTGAGGGTTTGGAGAGATGCACGAGACCCGTGTCCCGATTGCAGTTTTATTCCAACCCATTTGAGATCCATCTAGAAAGATTATATTGAGCCATCTATCATCATATTCTGAGGGTGGAATCTTACATATCGCCTCATCTATCCATTTAGGGCGCAACTCTTCCAGAAAAACATTTGGGGTTGCATGCAGAGTATCAGAGTAGATTCGGGAGAATCCTTCCAACCCAGTTCCATATTTGGTGAGACAATTGTTTTGAGCCATATAGCATCATATTCCTTTGGAGGAATCCTTTGGGGTGCATCCAGTGTCCTAAGAGGTACGCAAACTCCCCAGGGGTCCAGATCCAGTACCTCAGAGACCAGATCCGAGATCCGACACTCATCCATTTCAGTCTATAGGTCAGGGCACTTCTATTGGAGTAGTTGCTAGCGCGTTCTGACGGTCTATCCTTCCAGATGAGTTTTCCAGCTGGTAGCAGTTACCGGACTTCTCTAGAATCACATATTTTTTTGATCTATCCGTGCATGCATCATATTTTCTATCATCTTTTGATCATGGGTATTTTTATGCTATTTGCTTGTATTCCAGTGATGATCCATGAGATCTAGCTAACATTCATATTCTATATTTCCAGTTTTCTATTGTATTTCCATGCTTGAGCCGTATAATACATGATATTGGGCATTTGATGTTCTTTACTTTTGCATGCATCCTTATATGTTGTTTAAACTATAAATATGCAACATGCACATGCAATAACCAACATGCACCTGTAATAACCAACATGCACATGTAATAACCCACATGCACATGCAATAACCATCAAGATCTCAAACATACAACTGAAACACATACAGAAACCATAGTGTATCAGATCTGTAAGACAAAACAATAGATCAATAGAAAATATCTTGATTAGCAGGATCAGGGATATTACAAAGGAGATATGAGACCTCCTGGAAGGATTCCCTTGTTTCAGTGACAGAGGAGGAATCTAGTTAGAAGGAACGGAATATGGATATTTCCTTGAGACCATAAGGGAAGTTAGTGGTGATTTCCAAGTTGATCTACAAGATCAAGCATGTTGCAGATGGTAGCATAGATATGTACAAATATTGATTTTTGGCCATAGGATTATCCCAATAAGAGGGATAATATTATGACGAGACACTTACTCCAGTAGCCAGAAAAAGTGTACATAGAGAAACCACAAGATACATGAGAAGGAGTCTCATGTTTACAGATTGAATAAAGCTTTGTACAAGCTCAAGCAGGCACCCAGGGTAGGATATCCCAGACAATTGTTTTGATGAGCATGGGAATGGCTTCCCCTGGATGGCCTGTTTCTTACAAGGGATGATAAGCTCACAGATGGGTGCAATAGGGAACTCACTTTAGAGTTAGAGATGAAGGATCTAAGTCTGATGCATTATTTCTTGGGATTAGAGGTGTGGCAGAGACCAGATAAGATTTTCCTTAGGCAAGGAAAATATATTGTTGGGATCCTGCAGAGATTCGGGATGATGGACTAAGAGTCCATGGTCACATCTATGACGATAAATATGAAGCTTCTGAGTGATTCATCTTCATATTTAGTGGATCCCACAATGTACAGACAACTGATTAGATTCTTGATGTACTTGGTTAACACTGGGCTAAACATATGTTTTGTAGTGAATGCCTTGAGTCAGTACATGGTTGAACCTAGACATGTACATTGAATGGAAGAAAAACATATATTGAGGTACATGTGTGGTACTATTGGATATGGATTGAGATATGTCTCAAGTGGAGATGTGAAGCTGCAGGGATATACAGACTCTGACTGGGCATGGAGTGTAGTGGATCAGAAGAGTATTTTCAGATGTTGCTTTAGTATGGGATTAGATATGATATCATGGTTGAGAAGGAAGCATACATCGATGGCACTCAGGATAGTAGAGGTAGAGTATATCACAACTAGTGTGGAAAGTCATGAAACAATGTGGCTTTGGAAGTTTCTTACAAGGATATTTGATCTAGAGTTAGAGCCAACTATGATACATTGTGACAATCAAAGTTGCGTAAGTCTTTTAGAGAACCATGTATTTCATGACAAGTCAAAGCACATAGAGATCAAATATCATTTCATCCGAGACATGGTGCAAAGAGGAGCTATAGAGATCCAATACATATACATGGATGAGAAGATAGTGGACATTCTCACAAAGCCTCTGTCTAGAGTGAAGTATGAGTACTTCAGAGACAAGCTTGGTGTGATGATGTAGAATGTCCACCCTCATTGAGAGGGAGGTGTGTTGTTTATCCTCCTTCCAACTAAACCCTATGGAAAAGGGTTCCCTATATCAATCATGTGAGGTGAATGAGGGGGTAATGTCAGACCTGATGAAAGAAGAAACATCACATGCATAATCATGAGGACTATGGGAGTAGATTCATGCTATCAGATGAGACTATAAATATGGTTGATGGCATGGTAGTATATGTCTGCTACTATTTTATTGCTTCATATTTATAGAGACATTGACTATGACTATGGTTGATGGCATGGTGGTAGTTGTGTTCTACTGGTTGATTGTTGTGTAGTTATAAAATATGACTATGGTTGATGGCATGGTAGTAGTTGTGTGCTACTAGATGATTGTTGCATAGTCATAGGGATTGCAGACTATGACTATGGATGATGGCATGGTATTAGTTGTGTGCTACTAGTTGATTGTTGCATGATCATAGAGATTGTTGAATTGCATGGTGATAGATTTTGTAGCTACCAATTGATTGCAAGATATGACTATGGTTGATGGCATGGTAGTAGTTGTGTGCTACTAGTTGATTGTTGCATAGTCATAGAGTTTTTTACTATGGTTGATGGCATGGTAGTGGTTGTGTGCTACTAGTTGATTGTTTCATAGTCACATAGATCATTACTATGAATGACGGCATGGTAGTAGCTTATTTCTACTAGTTGATTATTGCATAGTTATGGAGACTGTTGGGCTGCATGGTAGTAGTCTTACGACTATTAGTGGATTGTAGATCATGACTATGGCTAATGGCATGGTAGTAGATTAGTGCTACTAGTTGATTGTTGCATAGTCATGAGAGACTACTAGATAGCATGGTAGTAGCTTAGTGCTACTAGTTGATTGCTATTTAGTCGTGACAACATAGTGGAAACTTTGTGCTACTAGTTGATTGTTGGAGAGCATAGTAGAATCTTAGTGCTACTAGTTGATTGCAGCATAGTCATATAGACTATGACAAAGGATGGAGCTACCGATGGCATGGTATTAGTTGTGTGTTACTAGTTGATTGTAAAGTAGTCACTGGAATACTAGATGAAGACATCGTGGAAAGACACCTCCCTAGCTAAGAGGGAGTGTTGATGTTTTGGTAGTTGCGGGAGGTATTCCCTCTTGGACAACTTTTCATAGAGAAGATAGATATTCCAATAAGTCAAAGGAAGACCATTGCACAATTGAAGAACACCCAGGAAAAGAACAAAGTAAAATAGAAGACCACATAAGAGATGTTGGTCCACAGGAAATAATATAAAGAGGAAATGTAATTTTCAGGAAGAGAAGTTAGCCCACAAAAATAATAAACACCCAGAATAAGAAGTCGGCCCCTGACAAGTGCCCATATTAGTATAAATACAAATATGGGTCAGTTCATTTGTACAACCACACAATTCTCCTTCTATAGTGCACACTAGGAAGTTGCAGTTGCAGTTGCAGCTACAATTGAGTTGTACCAAGGTTGTGTGGTGCTGCAAAGTTGCTTCGTGACAGTTGCAATAGAAATTGCAGCTGTAGTTACCAATTTTGTCAGTTCTGTGGTGTGCTAGTGATGTACCTATCTTGTGTCAGTTCTTTGGTGACTCAGTTGTCTACCCTCACTAGGGTTTGACAATAAGAAGATATAAGTATTTGGTTCTTCATTGTTGGTTTTCTCTTGTGATTAGAACTTGTTCATCGTTGTATTGGGATATTCTCTCTAAGAGAAGTTGGTTGGGTTTTTCCCCGAGTTTGGGGTTTTCCCATGATAAATATTTGTGTCCTCTTATGCTTGTTTATCTGTTGCTTATATATTTCAGCATATGATTATTGAATGTTAAAAGAATATTAAAATTCTATGGTAAATCTAATGTTAATGAAACTAATGAAAAATCTAACACATGTTTCTGAACAAGAAGAGAGATAACAATTTTCCTTTAAAGAACATGCTCATGCATGCAACTGTCAACCAATATTGGTGATATACCTAGAATAAATCAATGATATGGGAGAGAAATATGAAACCGTTGATTTATAAGGTGAGTGGATAAACTGGAAGCACTAGGGAATTTGAAAATAGTTGGGTAAGGAGGCTAGCAATTTCACTTAAGGAAACTCCTCTCCTGGAAAGAAAGAAAAAAAAATTGTTGAGTAATCCAATTGTTGAGTTATAGATATCCGATCACCTTTAAGGTGGGTGAAAACACTTATCTTTCATTATTATTCCCAATCATTGGTTTGGATAGGACTCTTGCAGTATGGAGTGATCGATTTGTCTTTGCTAGGCATTTTTCCAAACATAGCAATTGAAACAACCGTCGATTTGTCTAAAATAAACCCAATTTCTTAGTTATAGATTATTTTACATTCCAAGGAGAGAGATTAATCTCTTAGTGAGTGATTTTCTAAGCTATAATGTTTAATGACCAGGGAGGTGATTGATTTATATTTTTTGGGCATCTTGTTAATAATAAAAATCAAATTAAAATGCCAGCTCACTAGATGATTCAATGAAATAGTTGAGTATGCATTTAGTCACCAAAACACTAATTTTGATGGTTTGCGCACATCCAATGGGATCAATTTAGCTAATCACTAGGTTGGGAATGCATACAACCATGAATCAAATATCAATTATTTGCTTGTTGGAATTCCTTTTTCTTGTAAATAAAAGTCAAAAGAAAACAATGTTTTTGATTTGTCTAAATATGATTAGGCATTGATTGGAGGTCCATTGGCCTCATTTTTATTTGACATAAGCATGCCACTACTTACAAGATGTTGTTCATCATTAACAATCCTCCTCACAAAGTTGATCATTAAGAAATTTGATGAGAAACTCATTAACAAACCAATTCCCTACAACTAAAATTGGACCCTTGGATTTTTATCTTTGTAAATGCATAACTCCCACATATGACCTCAGAACTACACTTTATACGAGGTGGGACAAGAGGAAACCAATTGATTTCCAATCCCTAGTCAAGTGACATATTTCACTATTCTTTGATACTTTTCATTAAACATGAAGTAGAAAATACCTAATTGATGATAATTTCTTTTAAAGAATGTTTTCATACTTATGGGGCTCTGAATAAATTTTCATTGGTTCAATTGTGATTAGTAACCCCCAAAAAATTAGTCTAGGTTCTTCTATAGTTCAAATACATCATTCAGGTAGATTGTGAAATTATACACAAATAGGATTTGTAGGTCAACGTGTAGTCCTCACATGGAGTACTATCTAACATACCCCAAAATTTACTACAACAATTGTTTTTTGTAGAGTAATTTAATCCTAATTACTAGAGATCATCGTTCATAGTTTTATCGTCAAACCTCTCCAAGGCATTATATGTTTTCTTATCGACCATTAATTGGTGAAAACTGATCATAACCCCAAGATACGTCAAAGGTAGTAGTTTATGAGTTGTAACTTGTATATGCCTTATTACGACAATATCTAAATTGAATATTGGATTGATACCTATCTCATTAATATCCTCATAGTCAAGAATTTTTAGTAACACATAAGATTTTTTCATAATTAAAAACTTGGGTACCATATAAATTATCCGATTAATTTTTGTCAGAGGAGAGTGATCTCAACATATATTTTTCGAAGGGGGACCCTTGTTACCATCATGATATTGTTTGATCAATATAGTTTGAATGCCAATATTTTATTTGCATCGTAATATTATAATCTATTAAGGAATTGTAATACCTAAACCTAAGAGTAGTTTATTTTCCGAAATGGATCTATGTAGGAAATGGATCTTTGTTACGGGGTTTTTTTTATGGAAGAGAAGATTTAAACTTTGAGGTCGATACCTCCTTTTATGGTTCAACTTAATATATATATTTCCCGATTTACATTGAAGAATGGGTTATGCTCAAAACCGAAACTTAGGAGTTTTAACTCTAAATTCATCATTCTGGTTCTATACTTGAAATTTCAGTTGTACTATCTTGAATTTTCATTTCAAGTCTTTCTTAGAAAGTTTTTGTGCAGTCTCAATTCTTTATTAGACCAAGGAAGTTATACTGGAAGGAAAACAAGGTTTGGTTAGAATTTACTTACTAAAATATCCCCTATTAAATATTTATTTGCGGATTTAACCCATTAAACTACATTTCCTAATATCATGAAAGAATGTTTATGTAGGTTTCCTTTTTACATACACATTTTTTCACAGAAGTATGTTCTTCTTGTATTTTATTAGTTTCCTTTACTAAATGATAAAATGTTAGGACAGTTATGAAAACTAATGGTGGGTCTCTCTTTGAAATTGTGAGGGAACCCATCAGTTAACCCTGAGCCTCCTTCTCCTTCCACATCTCGAATTCTCCTATAGGAAACCAATCATCTTACTCTCCATTCAAGGATGAGGTTGCGGGAAATCCTCCTCGATTTTGGTTCATTTTTCGGTGGGAAAACCTAGATTATTTTTTAACCCCGAGATAAGCTTCGATTCTCTAGTTTATATGTTCCCTTGCTTTTATTTCTTTATAATAATTTTTATTATGTCAAAACTTTTGTGAGTTTTATTAAATTCATTCTTTCATTATGTGTTATAGGTGGGAAGACTCACATATATGGATTCACAAGGAATTATTATCCCCTAAAAGGTACTCGGGTTCTGAAATTGAGGATTTCATTCCTAATTTATTCACTCAAAGAACATTGGAAAATTTGATTTGTATAAACTCTTGTTTTGTAATGAATTTTCTATTTAAGTTGATTGAACTTTGATTTGGGAATGACTTATCAGAATTACTCAGATAGGTATTTAATTAACTGTGTGATTATTTCTACTTCGTTGAGAGTTGAGAGTTTTATATCCACATTCTCCATTCTCTCTCTCTCTCTCTCTCTCTCTCTCTCTC
>JZKD02S0303804.1:822084-836697 GCA_000966675.3 Picea glauca | reverse complement strand
TATTTTAAGACCAAACATGTTCTTTTTAGGGCCATATACAATGCATGCCTCATCAATATTAAATCTACCCTTACAATCTAGCTTTCCATTAACTAGATGTTAGAATGACATGCTCTTATGCTATGGTTGTATAGTTAATGCTATATATTTTAGGAAGTGATCATACATAATAGAAATATTACAAGATTTATTCTATGAAGGCCTTGATGTTATTATAAATCAATTCCACGCCTTCCCTTCTCCCTTGTTTTATTTAATTTTTTGGCTCATTGATTTGCTTGTTAACTAGTTATGTTTTCTTGTGTTCTTTCTTTCAATGTTAGTTTTATATTGTTGGGTTATGCCATGGTGATGGGAGAAATGTATTTGTTGCTCCTATAAAATCCCACACAAGAGTACCATGTTGACATATGTACTCCCCTCTTAGTCTCGTATTAGTTCATGTATCAAATTTCCCTTCCCTAATACATCTATCGTAGAGGCCCTTAATATTATCATCCTCTAAATGCTTCAGTCACCCTTACCCACTAGTATAACTAAAGGATTCACCCCAGACCCACCCCTCTTTAGTGACACTATCCTCTTCCCTTAATTTAAATATTAATAGTGAACAAATATTCTAAGTTTGTTTCCCACACCATGATGGTGTGCATATAGGCCACACCATGATGGTGCATCATGTCATGCATTGAACATGTTGCTTTTGCTAAAGAATTGCACATGGTGCATTAAGTAAAACCAAATGCATTATCAAGTGAGCATTACTTTGCACACCATCATCAATGCACTATATATTGTACCAATAGAGGTGCAACCCTATAGCCTCAATGCACAACTTGACAAGCCACATGTTTTATGGATTTCATGGTGCTTTTACATTGACTTGATGCACTGTTGCAGTGTCGAGAACAACACATCATTATAACCGCCAATGTGTGATTGTGCCAGTACATGGTTTCACACACCATATATATATGGAATCTAGTAATCATAAATGCATTGGAGAGAACTGGCATAGATCGTTGTCTTTTACTTAGTGCCTTTAGGTTCAGTGGATGCACCTTCTAAGATGTAGGTATAATGGAACATAAACACATAATGCATTAGATTTTAAGTGCAATTTTGGCTACACTATTAGCTTGTAATATGTATTAGTTGGCTACACTATTAGCTTGTAATATGTATACTAATAGAAGTGCAAGAGGAACAATGCTCTTGTGGCTTGTGTACTAATTGTGATGCATAATTGTGATGCATCATGGTTAGTGAAATTTAAATTATATAGAGCTCTCAGTTTGGATTTAGTGGTCCATATGTTTATTTCGATTGAAATTCACTCTGTAGTTGTTGCATATAGGGAAATTTTTAAGGATCCATACTTACCCTATATGCATAGAAACCTCGATGAATCTTACTAACTCTTAAAATGCCAACTATAAAATGTTTGACAATATTTTTGTAAAAATAATCAAATTTCTAGGGATTCTATATAGTTTCTAGAAATTTTTGGCAATTATTTAAGTAAAATAATTTTATCCAATAGATTTTGGCAAAAAGGTTTTGGAAAACAATAGAATGGATGAATCTCTTTTAGAAAAAAAAAAAAATTAAATTAGTCAAATGAGGAAATTTAGCCCCTAAACGTTTCCTTGGTTGATCATTATGTTTGGGGATATTTTTTTCGCATATGGCATTAGTGATCCATAGTCTTATTTTAGTTGAAATTTGTTGTGTATAGGCCAAGTAAGTTCATAGTATGTCAAAGAAGTTGGGTCATAACACAAAGGTTGGGGTTGTATGCTAAAGGTGTCATTGAACTATATAAAGGTGAGGTGAGGTTGTATGATGGGGATGTGGGGATATAAATAGGTGAAATTGAGTTGTAACTGGGTGAGGTGGGGTTGCATGATGGGGATCTGGGGTTATAAATAGGTGAAGTTGGGTTGTAACTAGGTGAGGTGGGGTTGTATGTTGGGGATGTTGGGGATGTTGGGTTATTGAACTAACACCCTTGTGAAAAGTCCCAACATGGGTGCTAACTAGGGCAACAAAATGGGAAGTGCACCACTGTCACCTTAGTACACTTTTCCCTTCACTTTAGACTAGCTCCTAGAAGCCATGAGGGGTATCCCTATTTGATTAAGTAAACTTCTTTAAGTGAATTAAAACTATGCAAGATTATGACTTACTTTAATGAATCCACAATATGTATAACGAGGCCATGCACACAGATTTAATATAATAAGAGATTAAATGCTTTAAAGATATACAACTAGAACAATAGAAATAACCACAAGTATAATCCACTTGAAAGAGAAAGTTAGAATCTAGTGGATGTGTGTGTCAAATCTGATATATAAGATGAACAAATTTAGCAACTTCAGATTTGCATTTATATCTATCACTCAACAAATAAACTTCAAAGAGGTTAGAACCACTTTTAAGTTACGTCTAGGGCATAAAAAGTGAAGACAATTAACATAAGTCAATGGTGCGATGTGTGCTTGTGATTATCAATTGATAATATGCTAAGAGAGGACAAGAATAGGGCTTTCTTTCAACTTCTAAATTTGTTTTATGATAAAATAAAATGTAGAAATTTAAGTTTAGAGCATGAAAAAATCATCCAAGGCAGAGATTATGCACTAGATATCAAGATGTATTAGATGTTTCCACTTGGGAAAGATGTTGTGTAGGTGTTATATTATTTGCATGTGTGTGTAGTGGTGCGTCAGATTTGATGATTGCGTCTGACGATCCCATCACCTGTTGCCCTTTGTGTGCATGTGCGTCAGGCGCTACTCAAAGGGGGGCCAGGATCGGTCCCTCTTGGTTACGCAAAGCATTCGGCTCTTGACACTAGCCCGAAGCTGACGGGGTTCGATGTAATGCTTTGAAATTTTTTGGGGTGTTTTTTGCTATTTTAGCATTTTTCTATTTTTTGCAATTTTCTAGATTAATCTTGGATTAAGGGATTATAGTTTTGGTAGCTTTTGAATACCTAAAATATTGTATATATTGTATTTTGAATGGTGAAATTAATACAACGAAGAGTTGAAAGGTGCGACACCAAGGAAGGTTGGTTTTCTCCCGATTAAGGGTTTCCAGTGTAAATAATTGTGTACTATGTGTATGAGCCATTAATTAATTTATGTTTTTCTTAAGAATTTGTATGCATTACTTTACTTCATAGGTTTAAAACTTACATGTGATATTAGAGCATGTTTTTGGATTCAAGGGGACGCCTTTATTGTTGAGGGTTTGGCTCGGTCTTGATAGATCAAGTTTATCTTGGATTTGTGATAAACCTAGGTTTAGTGGGAGCTTTGCAGTGGTGATTTGTGTGTTGAAAGAGAATGACGAATAGTTCTAGAATTAGGATTGAGAAGTTCAATGGTCAAAACTTTGAGCTATGGAAGCTCAAGATGGAGGACCTTCTTGTATACAGAGAACAATGGATCATTGTGGATCCTAGTACACAACCTATTGGTACACAAACTACTTGTACACAATCTACTAGTGCACAAACTACTAGTTCTCAATCTACTGGTATGTCAAAATAATATTGGGAGAAGTTGGATAGAAGAGAAAGGAGTACAATTCGACTCTGCCTAACAAATTCGATGTTACTAAATGTGTTGTGATAATCTACAACCAAGGAACTATGGGAAAAATTGGGGAATTTGTATTAGTAAAAGTCCCTAGTAAACAAGTTGTATCATCTTATGATGGAAGATGGAGATTATGTGACAGAGCATCTAAATTCCTTCAATACTATGGTAAGTTAACTTGTCTATGTTAATATTATGATTTCAGAAGAAGATAAGTGCATTACTTTGTTACGTTCCTTTCTAGACTTTTGGTATAATTTGGTTGTAGCAATTGGTAGTACCACTCAATCTGCATTGAAGTATGAGGATGTAGTTTCATCCTTGTTATCGAAAGAGATGAGGTGGAAAAATATTGATAGTCACAACACAAATGTTTTATCTGTAAGAGGTCATCCTCAAGATAGGAATACAAATAAGTATTTAGTGGGGAGATTTAAATCTAAAAGTAGATCTAAATCCTCAAGAAAATATTTGAGGAAATGCTGAAAATGTGGTAAAGATGGGCATTATAAGAAATATTACAGGTCTAAGAAAGTTGATAAAGAAAATGGATCCGATGATGCCTCTTCCAAAGAGGAGAAAACCTCCACAAAAGGAGGTAACGTTTCTTGACATATATAGGTACACATGCATATCGTGATGTATGGTTGATTGACTCAAGTGCATCTCATATGACACTTCATAGGGTGTGGTTTAGTGAATATGAAAAGTATGATGGTGGTGATGTCTTCCTAGGAGATGACTCAACAACCAAAATCATGAGACATAGAGGGGTTAAGTTGTTGTTGAAAGATGGAAGGATTAGAGCTCTCCTTGGATTTTTGCACATTCCAGATCTAGCCAAGAGTCTAATATATGTAAGTAAGTTAGATGATGTCGGTGTGGATACTTTATTGGTAAATGACACTTGCAATATGATACGAGGAGCAATGGTGTTGATGAGGGGAGTTCGGTGTGGAACTCTATACAAGTTATTAGGAAGAACTTATACTGATGGGTGTAACAGTTCTATTGTCCTTGAGCAGGGAAATAAAGAAAATAACATCCATACTATCCCTGGAAATAAGACCATATTATGGCATCAAATATTGGGACATTTTGGAAAAAAGAGCCTTCAAACACTACACGGTAAAGGTATGGTTGAAGGTATGTCTAATTGCACCCTGGATTTTGATTTATGTGAACATTGCATATATGGTAAACATAATCGAGTAAGACTCTCATCTGGTGCTACAAGAGCAAAGGGGATCTTAGAGTTGATACACAATGACGTGTTCGAACTTGTGTCTGTTTCATCACTAGGTAAATATGTGTATAATTTTTCATTCATAGATGATTTCTCAATGAACATATGGATTTATTTTCTTAGGAATAAATCTGAGGTATTTGATAAATTGAAGGAGTTTAGAGCTCTAGTAGAAAATTAGACAGAGAAGAAAATAAAGGTGTTGAGGACAGATAATGGTGGAGAATTATGTGGGAGTGAATTTGAAGAGTTATGTAAGAAGTGCGGTATAGAAAGGAAGAAGGCTACTCCATACACACCTCAACAGAATGGGGTTGTAGAAAGGATGAACCTGGTGTTGATGTAAAAATCAAGGAGCATGCTTAGTGGTATCGGGTTAGGACAAGAATTATGGGCAGAGGCAGTGGGTACTACATGTTACCTAGTAAATAGATCACCCTCATCAATGTTGGTGGACAAAAATCTACATGATGTATGGACTGGTAAGAAACCCTCTCTTGAACATCTCAGAGTGTTTGGTTGTGATGTTTATGTACATGTTCCAAAGGAAAATATGAGTAAGACGGATAATAAAGATAAAAACTGTATCTTTATTGGTTATAAAGATGGTATGAAAGGTTATAAGCTTTGGAACCCAAAAACTAAGAAGATTGTTTACAATCGGGATGTTGTTTTTAGAGAGGTTAAAGATGTTCCCAAATAGGAATTCTTACCAAGGCAAAAAGAAATTGATAAAATAGAGTTTGAGCTGGATGACACAAAATCTGAATCAACGAAAGAAGATGAATCAGAAGAAGAAGAACCTCATACTTCAATATTGAGGAGATCAATGAGGGAAAGAAGGCAACCAAAAAGGTAAAGTCCACCTAATTTTCGTGTTAATTTTTCTTTATCTATTTCTGATGATGATCCTAGAACTGTCAGGGAAACAATGAATTCAGAGGATAGTAAACTTGGGAAGAAGGCCATGGTTGAAGAGATGGATGCCTTGGATAAGAATGAGGCATGGGATCTAGTTGAGTTGACAACTAGAAGAAATGCCATTGGTAGCAAATGGGTGTTTAAGAAGAAGTTGAATGAAGAAGACAAAGTGGAGAAATACAAATCTCGGTTAGTAGCAAAAGATTATTCCCATGTAGAGGAAATTGGCTTTGGTTAATTTTTGTTCTCTTCTTGCCAAGTTAATTTTTATTAGATTTCTTTTATCTGTTGTTGATGCTTTTGATTTTGAATTAGAAAAGATGGATGTGAAGACAACATTCCTACATGGGGATATGGAAAATGAAATCTACATGAAGCAGCCAAAAGACTTTGTAGTGAAGGGAAATAAAGAGTTGGTTTGTAGGCTAAAGAAGTCACTATATCGTTTGAATCAATCAGTTATGATGTGGTACCAAAAGTTTGACACATACATTCTTGGATTGTGATTTGTAAGAAGTAGGGTTGATCACTATGTATATTCCAAGTAGGTTGTTAATCACTTCATTTATGTAGTGTTGTATGTCAATGACATGTTGCTGGTAGGAAACAACATGGATGTTATCAAGGAGGTGAAATCACAGCTATCCTCCAAATTTGACATCAAGGATTTTGGGGCTGCTAACTTCATTATGGGAATGGAGATTAAAAGAGATTGAGCAAACATGAAACTCTGGTTGAATCAAATAAAATATTTTGAGATGATATTACAGAGGTTTAATATGAAGTAAAGTAAACCGGTCAAGGTTTCTATTCCTAAATGTGTAAATTTATATGCATATCAATGTCGCAAGAAACATGGAGAGGAAAATGATATGTCCCATGTTCCATATGCTAGTGTGGTTGACAAATTAATGTATGCAATGGTTTGTACTAGACTGGACATTATACATGCGGTGGGAGTTTTGAACAGGTATATGTCTAAACCGAGGAAGGAGCATTGGATAACAGTAAAGAGGGTTTTCATTTATTTGTGTGGCACTTTTAGTTATGGATTGTGCTACCAAGGAAGACTAGGATTGGAAAAGGTTTTGGGCCTACATGGGTTTGTTGATGCAAATTGGGTTGGAGATCTGGATCATAGAAGATCTACAAGTGGGTATGTGTTTAACCCATTTGGAGGAGAAATTAGTTGGATGAGAAAAATACAAGTTGTATTGGCACTCTCAACTACAAAAGATGAATACATGGCAACCACACATGCAAGTAAGGAAGTAATATGGTTACAAATATTGTGTTCAAGTATTGGGTTAGTACACCAAGCAGTAAGATTAGATTGTGACAGTCAGAGTGCAATCTTCCTGGCAAAGAACCCAACTTATCATTCAAAGAAAAATCATATTGATGTTCAATATCACTTTGTGAGAGACATGGTTGAAGACAAAGTGTTGCTGGAGAAGGTTGACACTTTGCAGAATGATGCAAATTCATTGACAAAGTCTGTGAGCACCAATAAGTTCTCTTGGTATAGAGAAAAAATGGGCATTATTGTCGTGGATTGTTGACTATGTAATCCTGTGACCCAATATTTAAATAAAACAAAAAGTGGAAAAATGTTGGGTAGGTGTTATATTCTTTGCATGTGTGTGGGGGGGTGCGTCATATTTGACGACTGTGTTTAATAATCCCATCACATGTCGCTCTTTGTGTACGTTTGTGTCGAGTGTTGCCCGAGGGGGGGCCATGATTTCCCCCTCTTGGTTATGTGAAGCATTCAACTTTGGGTAGCGCCCTAAAATTGTTTTTTGGGCGTTGTTTTCTATTTTATCATTTTTTGCTATTTTAACGATTTTCTAAATTAATCTCGAATTTAGGATTTAGGGTTTTGGTAGCTGTGGAATACCTAAATATTGTATATATTGTATTGTGAATGGTGAAATTACTACAAGAAAGAGTTTGGAGGTGCGACACTAAGGAATGCTAATTTTCTCTCGATTAAGGGTTTCCAACGTAAATCATTGTGTATTGTTTGTATGAGCCATTGATTAGTTTTTTTTTTTCTTAAGATTATGTATGCATTGCTTCACTTCGCAGGTTTAAAACTCACAAAAGATATATTTAATGCAACAAAAACCCAATAAGTGTTAGAAACAAGTTCTAAATATGTATAACTATTTACTAAGTAAGAACTTGTAAAATAAATGGTGAATCCCCCTAGGATTTTGCAAGTTAGCACTTGGACTTCACCAAATCAATCTCTATGTAAATGATAAACAATTATAAGCACTTAAAGATCAAATTCACCACTAGATATGTAAGATAAACTTGTATAAACAATCTAGGAATGAAATAGAGGCCAAGTATGAGTAAGAATACACCTTGAAGCATTAAACCCTAGACTTTATAGGGTTTCACCAAATCTAATTTTTATTAAATTGTAATTTAATTTTTAGATTTGTGAAATAACTTAAATCAGCCCGCAAAACATTATATAAGACCTTGAAGCTCCTTTCTAGAGGGTCATTTTTCCTCCTTAGGGTTAGAGATAAACAATTAACCACAGACCCTATAATGAAGAGGGTCATTTTTCCTCCTTAGGGTTAGAGATCAACAATTAACCACAGACCCTATAATGAATTTGTATAGGAAATAAAATAAACCATTAACTTTACACTAGACAATGGAAGAAATCTAAATAAATATTTTTCTTTGATTTCCCATTGTTAGATTTCTTTCTAAACAAACAAAAATAAAATATTTTGAATTTTATGGGTTTTTTGGTTGGTTATTAGGACTTGTGTCTTTTCTCCAGTTAGGGATTATGGGGTCAAGAAAGATGCCCCTTTAAGAAGCAATCACTTATATCTTAAGGATTAGGGTAAGAGATTAGAACCCTAAGGGTTGAATAATCTCTAACATAATCAAGATAAGCTAAGAGGACCAAGGCCCTAGAAGAAAAGATTCCTTAAGGGAAATAATCTTTCACCAAAATACTTAAAACCCTTCCAAGGAACCAAGAGAAAAAACAAAGCTACAAATTAAACACTTACCAAAGCTAACAAGAGAAGAAGGATGGAACAAACCCTAAAACGTCTCCTCTCCAAGTGGTATAATAACCCTTCAAATGGATTGATCTTGAAATCTAATAGAAGTATTGAATCACCATAACAAATCTTTAATGCACCAAGAAAATAACCAAGAAAGAGAGAGATCCAAGAATTGACACCAAACCTCCAACATGTAGACCTTCCATTCTCAAACGTTCAACAACAAATTGGAATGAGAGGAGAGCCTCTATTTATATATGAGCGTCTGCATCCTTCTCATTCTTTATTATTTTCTATCTCCCTAAAATTATGCTTAAAGATTTACAAAAAGTGACTTGTCATCCACACAAAGGAAACTAATTCAAATACAAGTAAAACATGCCACATGTACATGATAAAACCCTCATGAAAAGGGGGGTTGTCCTATAGAATAGGGGTCAACTTGCTCAAGTATCTCAATGTTCCATTGAAAATGTGTATTCAAGGCCTCAAATCATGGTGTAGAAGCATCCTATGCACGGAAAGTACCAACATCTAACCTCTTTATGTGGAACAACATCTTAGAAAGGGTGAATAATACCCCAAGATGTGGATGGCTCCATGCTCATGAATCATCAAAAGATGCCTCTAAGGTGTGGCCANGGTTGGAAAATTAGTAAGCATGCTACACATTTTGGGTGTTTTTAGTGGATCATTTTCAGAATGCATTTGTTGTTGGATCACATTTGGAATTTGTTATCTAGAATTATTCAACGGTAGGTATTCATACATTGTCTTCCTCCTCGACTCTTTCATGGTGCACCTCTCTTCCATCATTTAATCCCGTAAACAACCATTCCATCATTTAATCCCCTAAAAAACCATTCCATCATTTAATCCCCTAAGCAACCATAGTTTATGAACTCAAGCCACATTTCATTTCCATTTATTAACGCATGTTCCAACATCTCTCATATCATACTTCAAGTGCGGGGAGAGGAAATGTGAGGAACCCCATCTTATTCACATACGAGAATTAAAGAGGGTCTTGTCTATTGAATTCTCCCTTATGGTTTCATGGTGGCAAGGTGGGACATATGAAGTAGTTTCGGGAAGAAAAATGTAATGGCTCTTGGAGTCTCCTCAACCATACTCGAACCCACTTGGTTGTTTTTAGTGGATAATTTTCAAAATGCTTTTGTTGTTGGATCACATTTGGAATTCGGTATTTGGAATCTGTTATTGGTTTCTCTCTTTGGGAAAGAGGGAGGTATTCATACAATGTATTCCTCCTCAATTATTTCATGGCACATATCTCTTTGGCCCTCTGAATTTCATTAGTACTCGGTTTCTGTGACTTTGTGCCCTGATTTTTTAATTTTTAGGATATATGCTTCTTGTTTTGCATGGGATTTAATGTGTTGTCTTCCATTTAGGGTTTAGCTATTTTAGGAAGTTCGGTGTTCTAGTTGTATATCTTTTAGGACTATGATCAATGCATTTTCCATGTGAGTTGGACACAACTCTAGAGAAAATCGTTCTAATTTGAATCTATCATATTTAACTATCTATGTTTCAGGTTTAGAAATCGTGGATTAAAGGGACACTCAAGATATTTGGAGAACTTTTTGAAGGTATGAAGAGTCTACCAATGTAACAAAACCTCCATTTTCTTAGTGACCTCCAAGGTACATGAAAATGAACATCAATGTGCCTCACAAAATGCGACAATTATGAATTTCTTGGTCTAACAAAGACAAAAAATAGATGTGTTGGAAGTAGATTTCAACTTGATGAGGAACATGGTCATCAACCTTGGTAAAGATTCAAATTCCACATCTTCAAACCATAGGATTTCAATCAACTCTATTCACTTAAAGAGGAGACACTACACTAGATGAAAGATGACATGGGCATCGAAGGACATAATTCTCTTCATTCAATGTTGGTCATGAGAAGGCTATTAAAGTTCACGTGTTTTTCTAATTCTCATGTTTTTCAAAGTAATTAGAGTATTAGGTATTTATTTTAAACAATATAATTATAAACAAAGTGGAGATGTAATAATTGTAAACATGTGCAAAGTCTCTTTTGTGACTCATAAGAATTGCCAATTTTATATGATAGTCTATTAAAGTACTACTTAGAGTTTCCAATTTTGTATGATAATTACTACTTATATACTTGTTGTTTAGTTACATTATAGTTTTTTAATATAATATTTTTCAATTTCAGTTATATAAATAATTATAATTTTAAAAATTAATAAATAATTAAAAATAATTATTAAGCATATTATTTTATGTATAGATTATTTAATAAATTTTGAAATCTATATTCTAAAAATATAATAAAAAATAAATCATTATAATTATTCATTACACAATATTAAAGATAGTAGAATAAGAGGTTAAGTATTATGAGTAAAATAATAAGTGAAAGCATATAGTTACATGGTTATTTGGGATAAGTGAAAGCATGTAGTCATACTTTATATTTGGGTTATTTAAAGGTAGGGTTGAATTTTGTAAAGTTTATGATTAGTTTTGGGTGGAGGTATATTCAGGTTCTTAGGCATTGATATTTTGTTGGAGGTATGAGTATGTTCTCAAGCATTATATGGATTTATTTTTTAGTTGTAGCTTAGTGATAAGTATGAGGATGATGCAGGTGCAAATTTCATTTATCTATATATTTAAGCATAAAAAATATACCTATATATTTAAACATACAAAATTAACTCAATTAATTGTTGTCAATATTATTGGGAATTTAATTAATTTAAATATAAGTACTTTGTAAGATGAAATCACATTTCCTTGTAATTAAGTTTAAAAAACTAATTCAACTAACCATTATCAATATTATTAAACATTTGACTAATTATACATTAATAAATGTTTTATTCAATCCTCCTAATATAAATTTTTGATATTAATATTTTTTTTAAAACAATTAAAATTTATATATTTAAATTACTTAACAAATATTTCTATTCATTTTTTTATAAAAGTTAAATCAAATAATTAAAAAACTTAAATAAAAATTACTTTGCAATATTTTCATTAACTTGAAATATTTATAAAATATAATAACAATAATTTTAGATTTAATATTAACTTTATCAGTTTTTACAAAAGTAATAATAACAATTTTAAACTTAACATTTAGTTATTCGACTTAATGTAAATAAAATTAATTTAATATTTATTCAACTTAATGTGCACAATGTTATATATCTTGGGCTCATTCAGATGCTATCTCATGTGCACGAATCCTTCAAATGTGCACGAATCCTTCAAATGGATGTTCATAAATATCTTTAAAATATAAGTTTAGAAAAAAGTACAAAGTTATAGAATCAGATGCTTTAAAATATATTTCAATATTTAATCATGTTACATTCAATTTGACTTTGAACATAGGTGTTTGAGTTACTAGAATTCATATGGAGTAAAATGTACTATAAATTTAGGTGGTGTTTGGATAGTAAATTTTAGGTGGTGTTTGGATAGTAAATTTTAGGTGTAATAGAGTTGTAAAATTATATAGATGGTGTTTGAATAGAGTTTCTAGAATTTATATGGAATAAAATATATTATAAATTTAGGTGGTGTTTGGATAGTAAATTTTTAAGTGCAATAAAGTTGTAAAATTATATAGGTAGTGTTTGAATAGTAAACTTTTAAGTGTAATAGAATTGTAAAATTATATAGTAAAAGTTATATAAATTATATATTTATTTTATTTTGAATTTAGATTTATAGATAAAAAATATTAATTTATTATTAATAATGTTGAAGTTTTTTTCAAATTAATAAATTTTATTAAAAAAAATAATTAAATGGAAAAAATTATACTAAATATTTTTTAAAATATTATTTTTATATTTGAATATGTTAAAAAGAAATTTAAGTTTAATGATGATGAGAATTTATTTTGATTTATAAAATTATATAAACATGGATGATTGATTTACTTTAATTTTTTTTTTTTTTTAAATTAATTGGTTTATTTTATTTATTTAAAATAAAATTGAATAATAGCTTTGTGCTAACAAGTTAGAAAGGTTTTTAATTATATTAAAAAAAATTAGGAAGGTTTAACAAGTATTTTGAAATTGAAATTAATGTGGATATATATAAAACATTTTAAGAAAAAGTGCTTTTCATTTTCCATTTTCTTAATATCATAAAGATGATAATTATTTTCATTCCACAATATTTTAGGGATTGTCAAACCTCCTATTCCACCATGGAGTTAGTGATCATTTTTAGTTTAATAATGTTGGATTTCTTTTTAAAACTAAATATAACAAAAATATACTTTTGATGTTCCAATGCTTTTGACATTCTAAATTGGGTCTAACAACCTCTTTTATAATATCACATTTTTTCCTTAGCTTAAATGTAATAGTATTTTAATATTACCAATATTTAAGAAGGGGATTTTTTTCTCTATTTTCCAATAGTTTAACTAAGGCTTATAATTTGTATGCCAACCCCTCTTAAATCATAGATAACATTGAGTGTAATTTGATGTTATTTTATCAAAAACATCTTTGTCTTTTATATTAATTTTAATAAAAACATCTTTGTCTTTTATATTAATTTTCTTGTACTTGTAAATTAAATATTTAATTGTAACCATTGTAATTTGATGTTATTTTATCAAAAACATCTTTGTCTTTTATATTAATTTTTTTATATTTGTAAATTAAATACTTAGTCATAACTAGATTTGTATTTTTCAATAGTTTAATTAAGACTTATAATTTGAATACCAACCCCTCTTAAATCATAAATCATAAATAACATTGAATGTAATTTGATGTTATTTTATAAAAACATCTTTGTCTTTTATACTAATTTTAATAAAAACATCTTTGTCTTTTATATTAATTTTCTTGTACTTATAAATTAAATATTTAGTTATAACCATTATAATTTGATGTTATTTATCAAAAACATCTTTATCTTTTATGTTAATTTTATTGTATTTGTAAATTGAATATTTAATCATAATCAGATTTGTATGTTAATTTTATTGTATTTGTAAATTGAATATTTAGTCATAACCAGATTTGTATGGGAAATTAATATTTTTTTATTTTAATCTTTATTTACTATTTTTTAAATTTTATTTTTTTAATAATTTATATTTAAAATCTAAAAAAAATTATAAAATATAAAATATTAGTGTTAAAATTTTATTTTTCCTATAATAAATTTACATTAATAAATTTGTAATTTTTATTAATTAAATATAACAAATAAACTAAATTTTGAGTGAGTTATTTTTTATGTTTTTTTGCTAATTTGTTAGTGATTTGTGAGACTAACTTGTGGTCTAAGAAATTATGATTTAGGATTTCTAAGCAATTAAAATCACTTGAGGTGCAACACTTGAAGATTGCACTAGGCTTAAGCAACACAAACCTTTTACATGACTGTATTTTAGATGTCTCTCCCAGCTAACCTAGTTTCAAACTTGGGTAGCCTTACACAATGTGAAAATCTAAAATTCTAGAGCACTTGAGCTTCTCTCATCCTTTGAAATATTTTGTTTTTCTCATTTCAATCACATTCCAAGGCCAAGGTTATTTCCATTATTTTGTTTTCGCTATTGCCATTATTTTGTTTTGGCCAAGGTCATTGCTATTATTTTGTTTTCAATATTATTCTTAAATTATTGCCATTATTTTGTTTTGGCCAAGGTCATAATTGCTATTATTTTGTTTTGAGTATTATTCTTAAATCATATTGTTATAACCCTAATTTGCACCAGACATGCTTACCTAGCCTCAGACCAT
>JZKD02S0303804.1:745646-767678 GCA_000966675.3 Picea glauca | reverse complement strand
TAAGAGAAGAGTGGGATTGGCCAAATATTGCATCGACATGACCACTTCTTCCCCCACTAGTTGAATAAGATGTGAGACAACATGGTCAAGAGACACATCACCCCCCAAAATAAGAGTGGTATCAGCCATAGATTGCATCAACATGACCACTTCATCAACCAAATATTGATTAGATTGTTGGTAAACCAAATATGACTTAGAACTAGAGGGGCCTTAAAAAAAGGACCACACTTTTCATACCATGGAAATAGCAGGGAAAAAATAAGAAGGTGATATCCTTTGCAAATATTACAAGCTAACTTGTGCTTATGTCCTATAAGTCTAGGCTTCCAAACTTTATCAATGCCCCCAACATGACTTGCATCGGTCGTTTACATGATCCCAAGATGACTTGCAGAGGTTGATGAAATGCTCCCAGCATGAATTGTAGAGGCTAAGATGATCTCCAACATGACTTGTAGAGGTTGGTGACATTTTTCTAGTATGACTAGCAATGACTAGACTTGTGCTGCCATCATGACTTGCAGTGGCTAATTGCTTGTCTCCAACATGACTAGATGAGGTTGGTGGCAGGAATCCAACATCACTCATAGAGGTTGGTGACTCAATGCCATTATGACTAGTAGTGATCAGACTTGTGCTTCTAGCTAGCGATGATTTAGTGGCTAAAATTCTCTCATGGGCTATTTTTCCATGTTTTTTCCCAAAAAAAGATTTTCTATTCTAAAAATGATTCGCCCAAATTATATAAGATAAAATTATTTTACCTTAAAAATCATTAAAATTTTATACAAACTATATAAAATCCTTAGAAATTTGAATATTTTTACAAAAATATTGCCAAACATTTATAGTTGGCATATGACGAATTAGTAAGATTCACCAAGGTTTCTACTTTTTAAAATAAATTTCCATAAAATCATCCTCACTTCCAGCATGTCTTGCAGTGGTTGGTTGCTTGTATTCAACATGAATTCCAGAGGTTGTTGACCTAACTCCAACATGACTAGTATAGGTTAGTTTCATGCTCCCAGCATGACTAGAAGAGGTTGGTTGCTTATTCTTATTACTCTTCCTCTTCTTATTACTTTTAGACGTCTGGTTACTAGTAGTTGAAATTTCACCAGAAGAGGAAGAAGGAGGATAAGTAGATTTTGTGGATGCAGAAGGTGAAGGATCAACATCCATACGATGCCCCTAACATAAGGTACTTATCTAAGAAGCATCAAGAGCATTTGGGATATTTAGAGTGGTCCAAA
This sequence comes from Picea glauca, assembly GCA_000966675.3. Classification (NCBI taxonomy): domain Eukaryota; kingdom Viridiplantae; phylum Streptophyta; class Pinopsida; order Pinales; family Pinaceae; genus Picea; species Picea glauca. Next base: position 766,419 of record JZKD02S0303804.1, on the reverse strand, counting down.
ACCAAACTGACATTCCTACATTCAACCCAGGAATGTTCAAAGTGGCCATCAAGGGGGCACCGATGTTTCCAAACAAAGGAAAATCACATGAATCCCCTTGGGCAGGGGTCCCTTGGTTGGTATCCTCAAGAACTTTGGCCATATCATTCTTATACAGATTTTAATCCCTTATGGGATTGTTCATTTCCATAAAATTCTCATGCACTAACTTTGGCAAACCAATGGTATAAAAACCCACACCTTCTAGGAGGCGACTCCACATTTTCAAGAGAAAAATCAGGGGTCCTTCCTAACCAATAGAGTGGTTGGTAAACCACCCTGAATCTATGATCCAAAAGTGGTGATACTGACACAAAATAAGGCCAACCATACAAATATTCACTCCAATAAAAATCCCTAAGAGGAACATCGCAAGCAAACAACTTTTCTGAATTTTCAGCTTAGGTGGATAAGGTCCTGAGTCCAAAGAAATGAAAAATTGGAAAGGGACCTTCTGAATGAAGGCACATGTTGATTAAGTCCTTTGGAACAAAAAATTAAGGAGTGAGAAACATTATCTTGACCTCCACAGACTAGCCTTATCCGGTGCAAGTACCATTTCTTCACGGGGCACCCTCCAACAGTACTAAAAAGTGTGATATGAAATTTTCCCCAGGTACGATGGAAAACCCCACAGTCACCTCTGAGATCCCTAGGAAAATAGACTAAGGTTACTTTTGAGACCTAATTCTTCACCCCTACCCCTCCTCTCTCATTACCCTATACCTCCATAAAAAATCATACCTTTTATGTTGGTTAAGTTGGTCCCCCATTACCAAATGACTCAGTTTTTTTTTATCATTATCTCTCTTGAATGATTTTTTGCACCATATTTTGTTTTCTTGAAGGGTAATTACATGTTATGGTTTTAGTATGAAGTCCTTATCATCATGCTTATCATTGGCCAAGCTCATAGTAGGTGTTATAATGTTTTATATGCAGAGCATGACTGATTGCAAGAACTAAGCTATTCTTGCAAATGTTGTTGGTGTACTAATTTTTTAAATTATGTAATAATTTAATGTTTCATTTTAAATGTGTAAACCATTTTAATGGTGAATTCATACATACACGATCATAAATGAGTGCCTCGACACCATATTACATGCATTTTCATCATTATACAATATCAGTCATGGTCGTGAGAATTGTACTCTTCAATCATGGATACTACAGGTTGAACAAAGGGTTAACAACATGCATGTATCGGTTTCAACACGAGGAGATTCATATTCACTACATCATCGACATCAGAACTACTTTGTACACCATGGTTCATCCCCGAGAGCGATGGAAGTTGAACAAGACCGAACCACAAGGCCTTGAACTATTTGAGTCCATACCCAAAATCAAAGATATTTTCATAAAATCGGAATGGTATGACTTCCTGTACACATTTGAAGGGCACACACATGCTTGACTATCCTGTTCACGCAAATGTCTGATGGCTTCTAGACCCAACTTGGGGATACTTGGATTCATATTACAAAACACTTCATTGGAGTAGCTTGCACTCTCGCTGTCTATGGGGAAAGGTGGTTTAATAAATACAATATGTCTCCCGACCTTTGCAACAAACTATTGGTTCCCAAGCACCAAGAACTTGATTGGAGCCAAGGAATCCCTATGTCATGGATAAAGGAAGATTGGAAGGGAGCTCTAACAATAGTGTATATGTATATAACAGGTGAGGGTTGATTCAACATAGTACATTGTTATCACCTTCGTTTCTTTATGCATCTAAGTGGAGATAAAGAGTTAAATTTACCCTATTACCTGCTTAAAAGACTAACAAAAATGACCAAGAGGGTTTAAAGCCACCTTGAATCTTCTCATAGGAGCCTGTACCATCAAGGATTAATTAAATTGTTGGTGTATTTTTCTTTAGAGGAACTTGAAATTCCTTGGGGTTATTTCTTGAAATCTGTGGGATTGAAAGACGAGGAACAAATGCCCGATTCACATAATGAAGGTGATGTAAGCAAAGATAAGACAAATATCAGGGTATCTCTAGATCCCAGGAGCTCGATGAAGCTTGTCCAACCCGCAACAAATAAGGGGAAAGGCCCCAAAATAAGGAACACACCCTCGAAAGAAAACAAGCCAGACACCTCCATTAAGGAGGAATCCCCTCGCATGTAACTAAGGTCTTCTATGGGTAAGGGGAAGGAGAGAAAATGTGGAAATGCTTCCCACATGCACCCACTTGCACTAGAAACACCACATAGGTATGTGTTATCTAGCCATTCAGAGGAGGAGCAGAGAACCCCCATCAAGCAACAACCTAAGAAACCTGTGACTAGAATGAGAGGGAAACTTGGATCTATATCATGCAGCAACGAAGTGGTTAAGGGAAATATTGTTCCCATAGAAACCATGCCTAAATCACCCCTTGCATCCAGACCATACAGAAAGAGAAAGGGTGAACAAAACATTGAAAGGGTAGTAGGTGTCAAGGAAAAAAACCCCTGCCCAAGATGGACCACATTTTTCAAAGGGTAGTAGGTGCCCACATGATTTCCTTGTTGGATGGATACTCTGGTTATAATCAGATAAAATTGTGTGAAGAAGACAAAGAAAAAACAACGTTCACCACCCCATGGGGGACATTCATGTACGACAAAATGCCCTTCGGACTGATGAACGTAAGGGCCACCTTTAAGAGGGACATGGAAACAACCTTTGTGGGGGAGAAAGACAAATTCATGGTTACATATTTGGATGACATCACCATTTTCTCCAAATCCGATGATGAATATTTATAGCACCTTGAGCAGTTTTTTAGGAAATGCAGGAGGTATGAGATGTCTTTGAATCCCAAGAAGTCCCACGTTTCCATGCCAGAGGGTAAGCTCCTAGGCCACATCATATCATCAGGAGGAATAAAAATAGACCCAAAGAGAGTTGATGTCATTCAGGAAATTGAAATCCCCTGAAATAAGAAGTTTATTTAGTCTTTTATAGGCAGGATAATTTTTTTAAGGCACTTTGTGCCAAAATTTTCTGAAATCATAAGGCCTATCACTAACATGCTGAAGAAAGATGTTGTTATTAAGTGGTCACTAGAATAAAAAGCAACATTCCAAAGGATCAAGCAAGATTTAGTTGCAACCCCTATATTGGTCATCCTTGACTATTCCAAAGAGTTCTTTATCTTCTCTTTCTCTTCCAAGGAAACCATTGTTGCAGTACTAATGCAAAAAAATGAAGAAGGGCATGAACAACCCATAGAATTTTTTAGAAAATCCCTCTAAGATGATGAGCTAAAGTATGCCATATTAGAAAAACAAGCTTATGCATTGGTCAAAGCTTTGAATGCCTTCAGGGTGTATGTGTTACAGTCTAGCATAACAACCTATGTTCTTAGCAGCAGTGTAAAAGAGATACTGGTCTAGCCAGACAGTGAAGGGAAGAGAGGGAAATAGATTGTCAAATTATTGGAGTATAACCTGCACATAAAACCCACCAGGTTGGTTAAGGGACAGGGAATTTCCAAGTTGTTATCAGATTCAAACTGTAATGTGTTGGAATTACATTAGGCCTTCACCCAATCGAATGCACCCATGACACAGTTTGGAAATGAATTCATGCAAATATTTGAAAAATATTCTTCTTCACCTTGGTACAAAGATTTTATTTACTTCCTGCAACATCTAGAATTCCCACCAGATTTAAAAAAAATGAAGGCCAGGTCTCTCATATTAAAATCTGTAAAATTCTGCATTTTAAATCAGAACTTGTATTGGAGGCATCCTCCTAGCATCCTATTAAAATTTATTGATGAAGATGAATATAAACAAGTCACAACAAATATGCATAAAGGAATTTGTGGAGGACACCATCATTGGAAAGACATAACCATCAATATCCTAAGGGCATGGTACTACTGGCCCACCCTTTTCTATCATGTATTCACTAGAGTAAGGGCATGCAATGAATGTTAGAAGTTTGTAGGAAAACATAAATTACTCTCACTACCCCTAAACCCTATCACCACCATTGGTCTCTTTCAACAATGGGGATTAGATTTCATAGGTGAGGTAAATCCACCCTCTAGTGGGAAGCATAAGTGGATTCTCACTGCCACTGACTACTTTACCAAATGGATCGAGGTTGTGCCCACCTGGAATGCTATTGACAAGGTGATCATGAATTTATTGGAGACAAATATCTTTTCCAAGTTTGGTTTTCCTAGAAATATAATAACATACAATGCCCAAACATTCAAGTCCAAGGCCATGATTTAATTTTGTGGTAGCCATAACATTTCCTTAACACATTTCACACCCTACTACCTTAAGGGAAATGGGATGGCCGAGTCATGAAACAAGACTCTCATCAGAATCATCAAGAAATTGTTGACTGAAAATAAGAAATCCTGGAACTCTAAACGTAAGTATGCCTTGTGGGATGACAGGATCAACACCAAGAGATCTTTGAGAACCTCACCATTTCAGCTAGTCTATGGGATAGTTGTTGTCTTCCCTACTCAACTCAGTCTACCAATCCTAAAATTCTTATAGGAATAAATTGAGGAGACAAATGACATCCAGAGGAGAATATTTCACATTATAGAGGTTCAACAAAAGAGAGAAGTACTAAATCAGATAACTAAGGCATACCAAATCAAGGTCAAATCAATTTTTGACAAGAAAACCAAGAAGGAGATCTTTCAAGAAGGAGAATTGGTCTTGAGGTGGGATCCTAGAAGGGAAGAAAATCCCAAGCATGGTAAGTTCAATAACCTTTGGTTTGGTCCTTTTAAGGTGGTTAAAATTATGGACAATAATACATTAGTTTTGCACAATCTAGATGATACTGAGATCTTCGAAGGCCCAATAAATGGGCGCTTCCTGAAACACTATTTTTCTTGAAAGACTGAGGGAAGGTCCCTCTTGTACCATAACTGTTTTTCTTTTTCATTTGCATTTGATTAGTTAGTTTGTTTGTGAGTAAAAACTCCATAGCCCAACAAAGGAATTGGGGTGTAGCTACAGTTTTGAATTTCAAAAGATGCATGGCTGAGAGACATTGACAAATACACATGGCTAATAGACAGAAACAAAGGTAAATTAAGGGAAATGGGAGAAAGTTATTCAATTCTAAGGCACCTAATTTGTTGTTCTTAGCACCCCACAAGGGGTGATGTCCCCAGTTGGATCCAATGTTGAGACCTATGTTTGCACCCCTCTCCCTCCTCTCTCATTACCCTATACCTCCATAAAAAATCATACCTTTTCTGTTGGTTAAGTTGGTCCTCCATTACTAAATGACTCAGTTTTTTGTGATCATTACCTCTCTTGACTGATTTTTTGCACCATATTTTGTTTTCTTGAAGGTTAATTACATGTTATGGTTTGAGTCTGAATTCCTTGTCATCATGCTTATCATTGGCTGAGCTCATAGTAGGTGTTATGGTGTTTTATATGCAGAACATAGTTGATTGCAAGAACTAAGATAATCTTGCAAATGTTGTTGGCATGCTAATTTTTTAAATTATGTAATATTTTAATGTGTCATTTTAAATGTTTAAACCATTTGAATGGAGCCTGCGTACATGCACGATCATAAACGAGCGCCTCCACACTAGATTACACGCATTTTCATCATTAAACAACATCAGTCATGGTGGTGAGAACTGTATTGTTCAATCATGGCTACTACACATTGAACAAAGGGTTAACAACATGTAGCTATTGGTTTCAACATGAGGGGATTCATATTCATTTCATCATCGAAATCATAACTACTTTGTACACCATGGTTCCTCCCCGCGAGTGATGGCAGTTGAACAGGACCGAACCACAAGGCCTTGAACTATTCAAGCCCATACCCGAAATCAAATATATTTTCATAAAGGCATAATGGTATGACTTCCTTTGCACATTTGAAGGACACCACACATGCTTGGCTATGTTGTTCACACATACATTTGATGGCTTCCAGAACTAGCTTGGGGATACCTAGATTCATATTACAGAATACTTCATTGGAGCAACTTTCACTCTCCTTATCTATGGGGAAAGGTGGTTTAAGAAAGGCAAGCTTCCTCTCGACCTCTGCAACAAATTATTGGTTCCCGAGCACGAAGACCCTAACTCGAGCCAAGGAATCCCCGTGTCATGGATAAAGGAATATTGAAATGGACCCCTAACAATAATGCATAGGTATATAATAGGTGAGGGTCGATTCAACATGGTACATTGATATCACCTTTATTTCCTTATGTATCTAAGTGGAGATAAAGAGCTAAATTTACCCTATTACCTTCTTAAAATCCTAACCAAAATGGCCAGGAGGGTTCAAGGAATCTACTCACAGGAGCCTGTACCATCAAGGATTAATTAAATTGTTGGTGTCTTTTGCTTTAGAGGAACTTGAAATGCCTTGGGGTTATTTCTTGAAATCTATGGGATTGAAAGAGAAGGAACAAGTGCCCAATTCGTAGAATGAAGGTGATGTAAGTAAAGATAAAATAGAGATCAGGGTACCTCCAGATCCTAGGAGCTCGATGAAGCTTGTCTAACCCACAAAAAATAATGGGAAAGGCCCCAAAACAAGGAACATCCCCTCAAAACAAAACAAGCCAGACAACTCAATTAAGGAGGAATCCCCTCTCATGCAACTAAGTTATTCTATGGGTAAGGGGAAGGAGAGAAAAGGTGGCAATGCTTCCCACATGCACCCACCTGCACTGGAAACACCACAAAGGTCTATGTCATAAAACCATTCAGAGGAGGAGCAGAGAACTCCCATCAAGAAACAACCTAAGAAACATGTGACTAGAATGAGGGGGAAACTTAGATCTAGATCATGCAACAACGAAGTGGTTAAAGGAAAGATTTTTCCCACAGAAACCTTGCCTAAAGCATCCCTTGCAGCTAGACAAGACATAAGGAGAAAGGGTGAACAAAAAATTGAAACACCAAGAAAGCCAAACAAGAAAACTATAGTTACAAATCAATTGAGACTGAACTCCAAGGCTCTTTTTAAGCCAGCATTAAAATACCCCCAACCAATTGTTATCGAAGATGATGACAGTCCTAAATTTTCCAACATGGAAGAAATGTCAATCAATGTTTTGAAGGGAATGACAATGAAAAAGGAGAAATCAAAGTCTAATGAGGGTGAGACCGCAGAAACACCATTTGTAACTGTGAAAAAAGAGTATCGTACAGAGTCCAATCAATAGGGAATACAAGATTATGGACTTGATCTTGAAAAAGACTCTATTGGCACCTCACCACATGTAGGGGATCCTTACCACAGTTCACAAGACATTAAACTAGATCTTACAAATGATACTTTGGGAGTACATGGGTCCATTAAAGGAACACAAGGAAAGGAACCTGAGGTAATACACATATATAATATGAGAACAAGGAGAAGAACATTGGCTAACCACAACAAGTCTATCACAGAGCAAGAAGAGAAGAAAATGCAGGTTGAGGTAAAACCAGAGAGCGTCGATGACAACCAACAAGTGCAATAATTGAAGCTTCAATTCTATACCTTTCAACACCACAACCAAGAATTAGAAAAACTATACTTTAGACTACAGAAGAAGTATCAAAGAATCCAGAAGAAACACCAGAAGACTTGTTTCTTTTTGAAGGAGATATTTTGAAGAAGAACACTGCTATGAAAGGGTATCTAAAGAAGATGCTTTTCTATCCAGTTATCTCCCAATTGGCCTCCAACAATGTGCATGGATACAAGTTATTGATTCAAAACCTAGGTCTATTAGTCCTAGTCAGTTTTTTGTCAAAGCTCAGTTCACTTCAACATATGCATTAGTTTAGTTTTATCATTAGTAGCATTTTTAGTTGTTTAAGTTCAAGAATTTTTAAATTAAGGCATAATAAGTGGTCATTCGTGTTTGATATGAACCACTTCCTTTTTGTTATGTCAAGTTTGAAGTATGTGTTACTATACTCCAAAAAAATTTACTTAAGTCAATAATTTGTTCTTCAATTGATAGTGTACAATTAAGCCTCCGTTTCAGATGGACGAGAACCTCTACAACTTTGATAAATATGCAGTTTTTGTATGAATGGAGGGTTATGTTTTTGGGAAGGAAATCAATATATCAACTGGTTGAACATGTTCTATGATTGGATTAATCTCTCTACCTGGTGAATATGCTCTTGATGACAATGTTCTTTATGTTCAAATCTATATGTGTTTTTCTCTTATCCTGAATGCAGTTTTTTATGTGTGCAAAGTACTTTTCATTTTTCTTTCAGCTATTGTATAACTCATCTTTTACTGATATGCAACCTGGAAAAAAACAAATTCTTTAGTAAATATTTTTTTATTTGCAACCTATGGGAGTAATTGTGTTTGATATTTTTTTATTCCTTGAAATATTATTTTGAGTCTTAAACTTACAACATATAATTCATTGAGTTGTTTGTTGGTATTCCTTTGTTCATCCCTCTATTTTCTTACTTGTCTATCATTTGTATGCCACCATCCAAGGAGGACCTACAACCATATCATCTTTCCAACTAAACGATGTTTTTGTCTTGTTAAAACCAACCCTCCAACTGACCAACAAACTAAACTTATCAAAAAACCAACCATTCCAAACTTGAGGTGGCCTAGCTTTGCCCTTTAGTAGTCAGGTGTAGACTTTAGGACCAACAATTACCAACTCGTAGTCAACATCCGAGGGGTATAGTTGATAGTTGGGATTGAATGTATGGGAAGGGTAACAAAGCTTGAATCTTCGAAAGCGTCACCTGTCACGGAGGTAAAGGAACTAGCGAAACCCCCAATATACAATCTTTCCACTATGCTTAGTTAAGCTTCATAGGGGTACTTCCTCGACTCTCCTTTACATGATATCATGTTTAGCTCCTCTGTTAGAGGAGGCTCCCATCTATACTTATACGAAAGTTGGATTTGACTCTCCCTAACTGAGAATCCTACATCTTTTCAATGGTCTTGGAGAGTTATCTCTCCAATCCTAATCCAAGGCCCTAACACTAAACTTGTTTGTGAACCCTAGAAATAAAGTCTAGTACATTATAAGTTTATTGTTTGTTTTAGTTGTTGTTCTTTACTCGAAGGATATGGAGGTGCAACTGATGTTGTTTGAGTCTTTTAAAAAAAATAAAACCTATAAGAACACTCAAAAATAAAACCTTGCACTAATTCTGCAAATGAAAAAGAGTTTCACAAAGAAAATGCATCAACAATGCTTCAAACCTTGAAATGAAAATGTTTTCTTTTTTATGCAAGAACTAGTAAATTTGGTCCATTTTGTAACGGTAAATTTTTTGCGTGCGCGATGTTCTATCATGGAGATGGTGGAGAATATTGGACCCCCAGACATTGTATCACATGCCATGGAAATTGCGACGACCAAAGGATGTCGTCTCCTAGGAGACGACCTAAGGAAGTCATATCATTGTCGTCGCAAGGGAGACGACCTTCTTAGGTAATATCCCATGAGATGACTAGAAGTTGACGTCGCAGGATAGATGACCTAAATTTTGCGTCACATGAAAGACGATAGAAAGATGTCATCGCATGAAAGATGACTAAAATATGTCTTCGCACGAAATACGATCAAATGATGTCATCACAAGAAAGACATCGAATGATTTCATCGCATGAAATATGACCTAAGTATGTCGTCGCACAAAAGACAACCTTAGGTCATTTCTCGCGAGACGAACTATCCAACGAATCCGGGTGACAAAGTTTCAATATTGTCAATGAAATATTAATACCATCAAGGACTAAATCCATCGTGAGAGCGATGGGATCTAATTATTTACAAAAAAATTAGATTAAGATTAACAAAATATCTAATGCATTACAAGGCATAATTGCCTAAAGAACTTGACAATTACTGATATTCAATATGAAGGATATCTAATATTACAAAGCGACGTAATATTATGCACTAGGGAAGACATGAAATATGATTAATGCAACCATATGCCCAAGAAGAAGAAAAAATAGTTTAAGGAAGTGATAGGTGAGAAGGTTTTCGAGACACATGGTACGCCATATAAACTGTATTTAATAAAATGGAAGGAAAAAATTATAGAGGAAAGCACTTGATGCGGGGAAATATAGAGCCACCTTGCTCATGTTACATTCTCCTTCCTTGTGGATTGGACTTTAATACATACATTAATATTGGCATTAAAGGAATGAACATGAACCGACACAAAATATGATAAACTACTATTTCAAATTGATCACATATTTGACAAATACATAATCGACAAACTAATTGTTACTTGAGTCACCAGCTTAATTCTTTCATCACAGTTAATGTGGATTATTATTTCCCGCTACCCCCTCTCAACTATAGATCTCTAATCCATATATCATCATCTTAACACCCAATCATACTGCATAAAAATACAATATCCAAACACAACATAAATGTTTTTAACTAGGGCCTATGTTGAACTTTAGGAAGGGAGAAAAATAAAGCCATGTAGGGTCATTTTAATCCATCAATGCCAAAACTATATGTCCCCCATAGAAACATAATTTTTTTTTACTTGCTAAACATCATAACATATATGAAAATTTAGGGAGGCATGCATCATAGGATATATGAATTGAAACACGCTGAATACAAGAGTTAATTTTATTGACAACCTATGTCCTATACTTCACATAGCCTATTACTGATGGTCAAGTTTTAAAAAGTGATGAAAATACAACAAATATAACCAAGTCTATGCTTTCATTTCTTTCTCAAATGCAATTATTGATAGATTACATTCATAGCATAAAAAAAGTATTAGACACATTATGAAAAAGGTTGGACTAGTTTTACCTAGCCTTTCCCCAAAGTTATCAAAACTTTACAAGTGAAAGATGAAATCAAAATATGAAGAAAAATGAGCAAGTGTTAGGTAAAAATTTACAAGTTTCTCCTCGCCTTGCCTCAAAGTTTTCAAAACTTTGTAAGTGAAAGATGAAATAAAAATAAGGAGAAAAATGAGAAAGCCTCTATTTGAAATGAGCATTGACCCTCCAATTCGACAATATTAGAAACAACCAAATAGATTGTATTAAAATAAATAAAAAATTAAATAGCTTGTACACCTCTAACTTAGGGGAGGAAATATCTTTCCTGGATGATCTTTAGACCTCTATGGGTACTCATGCCATCATTCAATGATGTCATATCCAAGAGAATATAAGTAGATTGAAATATGAGCTGAAATTTCCCCTAAAATAATTAGCCAAATCTTGGTAATACCTATGTTTTCCACATTTTCATCCCCCTTTTATCCCTTTATATGGAAACAAACCAATTCATAGTGAAAAACTGATTTTATATATTAAAGTAATAAAAAATTAGTTTTTCATCCCCTTTTTATCCCATTAAAAACAAGAGTGACATAGCAACAATTTCCTTGTTCCTTTTAACAGTGAATGTTAACAAATAAAGGAAGGTTGAGAGAGGAACTAAGACATATGTGGAAAATTGATTAGGACATATGTAGAAAATTGATTAGGATAGCAGAACAACTACTTGTACTATGCTATTAGGAAACTATTAGGGGTTAAAATACATCTAATTTTGAGCTAGCTAAGATCATGGCTCAAAGGTCATGGTATTTAGATACCCATGTTCTCGTTGTGCCTTGGGAGGGTTGCATTAACAACTTATAAATATTCAATTCCCTATTTCATCTACTCATAGCAATTCCATGATCCATAACACTCTCCAAATCATTGTCCCCCAAAAGGGGATGAATAGTAAAAACCCATTAGTATCCCATTAGTACAACTTTTCTATCACTCAAGGAAAGGAATTCCCTACCCATAGGGGTGTCAACTCACTAATAGATAGACACCTTAACTTTCTCTTTGAACTCCTCAAACATTGACTAATATCAATCAAGACTATTAAAGGTGATATTTATTGTTACTTAGGAGTTCAACATAGCTCTAGGTTATAGGTGCATGTCTGTATTTATTTCCATTTACAAGTTCTCCATTTATACCCCTAATCTTCAACCAAAAAAGGATATTGGTGAGGCCATTTAAGATGACATTTAGGAATTTTTCCTTTGAATCACATGTATTTTAGCTTCACAATTCTAATCACTTAGGCCCATATGATGAACTTACTTGAGGTCCTATGTTCGAAGTAGATACACATATTGAAGTGCTTTCACTTATTTTTGATTGCTTCTTCTAAAACCTGCAAAACCTTGTGCACACAAGACTACAAGAAAAATTAGTTATACTGATAACTAACTAATCAAATTGATCAAATGTAGAAAGATTCATTGTGATTAGTATTCTAAACATGTAAGCATTCAACAATGATAAATCACATATCATTCATTGCGATTAGTATTCTAAACATGTAAGCATTCAACAATGATGAATCACATATCAAGAACACTATATATCGAAGAAATGTGCATCTCATATGCAACGACATGAATAGGCTCCTCTTGGTTTCAAGAATAATTTATTAGAGCCGTCTGATCTTGGAGAAAACCTCCCTCGATCTAAAGGAGAAACAATGAGGTCAACATTGACTATGTTGTTGCTTCGTTAGATCGAGAGAGGTTTTCTCCAAGAATAAACGACTCCAATAATTTTTTCTCTACTGAAAAGGGCCAACCACGTGAAGGTGGAAGCTCATATGTCCCCTCCCCTCCCCTCACATCACTCTCAATTTCCCAATACCCAATCTATATTCTAATAAAAAAATGTGCATTAAAAATATTCAAAATTGATAAAAAAAAAATGATTGTAAAGCTATAAATTAGGTTTATCATTCAAATGCATATGTCATAATAAAGAGTTTTTATAAATGATATTTATCATCCAAAATATGTTCCAAATATACTAGCTATATAATATCCATCGATCTGTCTTATAAAATTATTATACATCATAAATTTCTTTTAGTCTTCTTTAGTTTTGTAGTCCAATTCTTAAGTAAGTCATCAACCTCCATGTCCTCATTTTCTAGGTGATCTTCAACATCTGATGTTGCTTCAGTCATCTCACGTCGAGTACACCTAGTCTTGTACCCACAACGTGGATGTTGATTTGAGGGGCCATTGCCTACAAAACAAAATATTAAATTTATATGGCTAGTTTTTAAATATCATTGAAGTAGTTCATTAATATTAAAAGAAACCTTTTCAATGTAATTATTTACCTGGTTCACTAGTGGGAATCATTGGAATGGTTTCCCTGTACTCCTGATCTTCAGGTCGAGGAGGCTCAACTACAACATTCTCTAAAATTGAAATAAAAAAATCTGTAAGGACAAAACCGTAAATGTATAAGTAATAAAAAATAGAAGTACAAAATTTTAAGTATATGATTATTATAAAGTCATTTTATTGTCATGGGCCTCAGTCACAAGAACATCATTAGGCTGCACCCCACTAGGATGGGGCTGATCGAGAGCACCATGGTCTTCTGGTTGTGCTGCACTATCAACACCTTGTTGTCTAGTACTAATATTATCGTTGATAATGTTGCTCCCATGATTAAGACACGATAAGAAATTAAAGTTATGGACGATATCAAACATTTATGTATTTTATAAGTAATGAAAGGTTAATGTGGGCTGATTTATATTTATCTTGTCCCACAAATTGGATCTTGGGGTCTGCCCCATGCTTTTCCTATGATCAATGACAAATTTATATTCATACTTGTAACTAATTCGAAGGTCTTCCTCCATGGTTTCAGTTCCAAAGTCATCACCCTGTATTGCATAAGATTATGTATTTTAAATGTTATTGGATGTAATTACCTGAAATTTGTAAGGCGATACAAATAATATTGTTAATATGTTTGGGATCTTACAATTCGTGACTGTAACCTCAAGTAGCCGCCTTGGCCTGGCATGTGCTGGCCATGTTTGGAAATCCTTTCTCTGGTTTCCTTAAAACTGTCAAGAAACCTATCAACAAAAGTTTCAAGTATGTTATATACCACACTTTTATTTAGATCTAAGAAAATTAAAGGTATTGAAATCAAAAAAATGTAATTTACCTTGGAGTACTAGTTATTTGTTCTCTTGTTTTTCTTAATTTAGTTTCTTTTGCATCATCAATGAGAGCCTTCCAATCCATCTCTGGAATCGATGGAGGGTGCTCATACCTAGGGTTTATTGCCAAGTTTCATCTATACACATCCCTCATATATTTTAAATATTCACCTGTTGCAGAGGCGACCACATTTTTTATTGAAGCTCTCTACTCCAAAGAGACCTTCAAGATAATCCAAAAGTTCATTTTTGAGGTTGGAATTCTAGAAATTCCACCTCGTGTGTATGATTTCCCCAAATATCAAATAGGCCTTTCTCTCCAAGTGCCTATAAAAATGGTCATTTCCTACACACAAAAATATATGATCATTAATTTAAAAATAATAATCTCGATGATTTATGTTTGATATGGACTACATGAAATAGTTAAAATATGAAAAACTACTAGGAATCTTATTTGTTTTAATGTAATTTTGTTATCGTCGACCAAAAATGTGCACAGAAGGGTCCTTGTGCTGGTCACATGTCTAGCTCTAGGAAATGCACCCATATCAACCACATCATCAACCTCATCTCTGTCACCATATCTACTAGAGTTTGGCCATTGTGTGGATGTTTGGCGGTGCGTGTCATGGCTTCCATGTAATGGTGTGGAAGATGGAGAAGTAAACAATCTAGCAGTTATATGACGTCCCGTGTCAAGACTTTGTGGTGTCATTGTAGTGCCACTACTACTGACACCGGACTGAACATGCTCCAAATATCTCTATATAAGAAATGATTTTTTTTTTCGTTATATAATGTAAAAGTGAAAAAATAAACTATCATAATTGAACTTATCATTACATAAAAAAAATCAAGTTAAATTATGGTTATTACCTGATATGTCCTAAGTTGTGTCATAACCAGATTGTTCCTTTCTATGACATATGGAGTTTGATCTGCACGGTCTAACAAGCGAGCAAGTTCCTTGTTCACTTTAATGATCTTCTTTTTAATCATTACCATTGGATCAAGGGATGAATACAAATCCTCCTCATCTGTGGAATCATGATTATCATGGCCTAGAGACTACATATTTCAATAAAATCAATGTTATTTTAGTTATATAAACAAATAATAAAATTCACATAGAATCAAAGTCAAAATTGTTAATCATTTACATGTTCTGTGACTGCCCCTTTTCCATGATCATCCTGCCACATTATAATATAGTTAGAACCCATAAAAATTTAAAAAGTTGTTAAAGATAACACAAAACTGATTTACACACAAAGAAAACTATACAAATACATAATAAAATCCGCATTAAGTGTAAATCAAAATTTTTAATCGTTTACATGTTCTGTGGCTGACACTTTTCCATGATCAACCTCCCACATTATTATAAAATTGGGACCATAAAAAATTTCAAACATTGTTAAAGATATAAAGAATATAATGCAATAAGTATATGTTTCTTAAAGAGGTGTTTCATAAGTACCCACACATTATTAGTCGATGTTTCTATTCGATTCAAATGGTAAACCGCTAATAAATATTGCCTGGGAGCTATCTTTTTTATCGTGCACACGATTACCTGATTCTCTTCCCGTCCCTCATATATGGAATTCGGTTGCTTGTTTATGTCCTGGGTTGTGTATTGTTTATAAACCCTGTGATATTACCAAAATCTTTAGGCATTCCATCAATATAGATAATGGATCCCTTATTTTTATCATTATTTAATAGTTGTATATAATTTGCAGCGAGTGCATATATTCGCATATTTCGCATGTACTGGACCACTTGCATCCATTCATTATAATTGTAACACGGTCCGACATAGTCCATAAATTTAGTTACTATATTGTATTTTGCAAATATTCCATCCATGGAAAATATCCCCATACCATGCAGGGAGGATGGTGCAATGCAATACATCCTATTGTTGATAATGAATCAATGTCTAACGAAGGAAGTTCCTTAGGTATCCATTGTTTCACCAGATTCTTATACTTGAGTGGCACCTCTATGTCTCCTATGCTCTCATCATCATAAGAGCATGATCCTCCTTCGACAAGGAAAAATTCCATGCATCTACGGAATTTGCTTCTGACCTTTTCACCTCTAGTGGTCCTTGTTCACATATCATATGATATACTAGATGCAGTTGCATTTCCCTCGACTATTTGTCCTAAGATTCCCTCACCTGAGGAAGAAATATTTGACATGTACCTATTTGGTTGTACCTTCAGTTAATCGAATCATATATATAGTTAGACAGGATTTTAAGAATATTGTGAGATATCTAAAATGATACAATGAAGTTATCACCTCTCATAATTGACTTAACCACATTGGAACTCTACTAAGTGATTAAATAAGTTATTTTTTGTTTTCTATCAAAGGTCCTCTATTTCAAACTTAGTTTTATGCTAATCTCGAGTGACAAAAATTGGGTTCAAAATCCCCTAAGTGGGCGTGGAAGGGCCCAAGTGCAAGTCACTTTCTTAATAGATGAATATAATACAATGATTAAAGGATTAAATATTTCAATATAGGAGGATTTTACAATTAAAATGTGAAGTCTTAATGTATCTATGTAATATGCAAGGAGAAGGCGAATATTCTTGTAAACAAGTCATTCACAATTATAAGTAAGTTGGATGATAACAACATTTTCATCACTTGGATTGATAGACTAAAATTATGAGGTGGGAAACTTGAGTATGAGCCCTAAAAGTATGTTTTAGGCCCTAATGGTTATCCTTGGACCATGGCCAGGTCCCTAATACCAATCCCTAGTGTGAAAAACCTCTTAATGGCTTCCATATGTACTTGTGGGGTAAAAATTCCAACTACATGTCTTGTGTGATGGTTTTAGATTCTATACATGGTCCATGAACCATAAAATAATCTTTTAGTACCTAAGACATGATTGGTATTTATCCTTGGTGCTTTGAGTCACTGTTCATGGAATATATATTGAAATATTTATATAGTAATTGAGGCCCATTATTTCCTCCTATTACCATGGTCAAGACCTTGAGACCCATCCATGGTGCACAAAACCTTCTAATGGCATCCATATCTCAATCAAAGGCCAAACATCCCCTCTAAAGGCCCTCTATAGTGGTTCAAGGGTCTTTTCATGGTTAATCATGTTTACAATATTTATTAATGTCTTAATATCCATTATTTTCTCCCATGACCATTGTTGAGGTCTTAAGACCCATCCATTATGTCTTTTGAAAACTTTCTAATAGCTCCCATATCTCATTTGGAGGTCAAATATTCCATATATAGGGTTTGTGTGGTGGATCAAAGTGTCATTCATGGAGTATGAGCCATAGAAGATTAATTTAGATCCTACAATAATTTTTTTCCTTCATTGACCATGGTTAAGGCCTTGAGACCCATGCATGGTACACAAAATAATTTAATGATGCCCATATCTCACTAAGAGGCCAATGATATGAGTTTTCATGGTGGTTTGAGGCATAATTTAGGGACCAAGGCCATAGAATCTTAATTTTTGGTCGAATACTTGAGATCCGTCTCTTGTTTGTAAAACCTCTTAATGGTACCCATATACTATTAAAGGGCAAAGGTACTTTCTAAAGGTTTTTATGGGTTTGAGAAATATTTCCCATAAGAACTATAAGATTCATTTATGAATTAATGACCTTGTTTTCCTTCCCCAATCATGGTTAAGGCCTTGATACCTATCCCTATTACACAAAAAATCCTAATGGCATCGACCTTATCCCATTCATATGAAAAAGATACATTTTAGACAACTTGTGTTGTAATTCAAGGCCTTGATAATTTCCCACTAGCCCAAAAATATTCTTTTAGGGTTTAATTCCCAATATTTCTCCCCCAACTATGGCTAAGTCCTTGAAACCCATAATTGATTCAGAAATGTAATAATGATTCTCATATCTCACTTAAAGGACAATGATGACCTATATACAAAATGATATATGGATTATGGTGTTTTTTATGGCTCTTGATCCCTAAAGGATTCATCTAGGATGAAAGTTCCTTATTTTCCTCCCTCAACCATGACCAATACCAACTTAAGACCCATCCCTAGCATGTAATACCTCATAATGGTACCTATATTCCACTTGGGGGATAAATATCACCTCTAAAGGTCCTTTGTCATGGTTTGCGCTCATGTTCATGGAAAATGACACACATAGACCACTTTATGGTGTAAGGAACTTATTTTCATCCCTTGGCTATGGTTAAGGAATAGAGACCCATCCCTACTATAGAAAAACTCTTGATTGCATCCATATTCCTCTTATATGGAAAAGATACACTTCAAATTTTCAATGTGATGGTTAGAGGTCTTTCCAATGGCTCATTAGGTTAAGAACCTTAATTATGGCCTAATTCCATCAATTTCTCCCCTATCCATTGTTTGAGACCCGTCCCTAGTGCATAAAAACTCATATTGGCACCCATATATCACTCTAAGGATAATTGAGAGTTGCGATCATAAATGATGGTCAAAGGTAAGCTAAAATTACTCCATACAGGTTAAAATAAGAGTTTGACAAATTTAGAGGCACCAATAGTGTTTTGGCAAGTTATGAATACTAGCTTCTTTGAGAATTTGTATAGTACTTCAAAGATTCAATCATGTTTGCATTGGGTGGGAGGATAACCGCTAATAAAATCCATGAAGGGAATTGGCAATGGTTGTTACAACCCAAGCCATGCTAGGTAGTTGGTGGAATGGGAAATGATTGTGAAAATGTTATGCTAGGTAGTTGGTGGACCTTTCAGTTTGTCTTACCAGATATTATCATCCCCATTTTTTCCAACCAACATGAGTGTTAAGCAAGGGTTTTCCTCTATGAGATCGAAACAAACAATATTCCTTATGCAAATAATGTAAATGTATTGATCAATTGTGTTGACATGTGTAACATGATTATCCACCATGAAAATAATTTTGAATTTCCATGTATAAAAGTCAAGTTGAATGTTTAGTTTGAGTGGAAAACTCAAGTTGTAAAAGGTTGAGCTGCATCTCTAGCTTGAGTTGTAAAACTCAAGTTGTAAAAGTTGAATTGCTTGTCTAGTTCAAGTGGTCAAATCCAAGTTGACAAGTCATGTTGCATTTTTCATGTTAAGTTGCATTTCATGCATGTCGAGTTGCATTGCATGCATGTCGAGTTTCATTGCATGCATCTCAAGTTGCATTTCTAGTTGCATGTTGAGTTGGCATGCCATGCAACGTTAAGTCTCAAGGACAAGTTTCCATAACATGCAAATTTTAGTTTCAAGTCTAATTGAGTTGGGAAGTCAAGTCCAAAAGGAAAGTTGTAATGACATGCATTATCTCCCTAATTCGAGTTAACTCCTCACTTCTTCCTACACCTAGTATATACAAAATTTGACTCTCATTCTTCACACAGTTGTTATGCAACATAAGAGAGAAAGGGAAAAGGTAGCGAAGGAGTTAAGAATTTAGGTGAAAATAAATGTTCTTTATTCTTAAGCCCATAGTAGGCATAGGTGATGAAAATAAAAATCACAACCAAGACGATGGGTATATTGTTGTGAGTTCCATGCACTGCAACATTAATCCGAGAAAGTTTGAATGAAACGAGGCCGGGATCGAATATATAGAGTGGGTGTGTGAGTCATATTTGAGTTTGGAAACCCTCCCATATTGTCAATTCATGCATATTTAAATATGACACTACCATGACACCATAATGATGCCATCGACACATGAAATACTTAGCAACAGTGATACAACACCATCTCGACATGCATATTTTTATGGTGTTGATTAAACAATGAACAAAAAGAGGGATTTTTCATCACAAATATGACACACATACATTTTGTATACAATGTAGAACCTGAAAGAAAAATGAAAAAATGATGATGCAAACTTAAAACTTGTGTCAACAATTTTGTGTTCTTTGAAATAAAAATAGGATTTATGGTTTACATGATGAATTGATAATGTAAACAAGTGGGTGTGTGAGTCAAATTTGAGTCCAGAAACCCTCCCATATCGTTAAGGCATGTGAATAGTCTATCAATGTCAAATTTCAGTGCATACAGAAACAATTTGAAAAAAAATCAATGTTGTCCCCTTTCATAGGTCACTATTGCCCGTGTTTATCCCTAGTACAATGTATTTTTGTTGTTCCTTTTAAAATTCAATCAACACACACATTCCCACATTTGGTACTACAAGTACATGCAATATCGTCAATACACAAGTACTAGTTGATATAAATTGCACAAGCCTCACAATTATTTCTTGTCTTTGTTTTTTTCTCTCATCTAAGTACTTCTTTGCTCCATAATTTAAAGACTATTAGTACGAAATCATTATTTAAATACAAAATTCCCTCTGGCGCCTTCTTCTTGCCACCAAATGCATGGGCCTAGTTGGCATGATTATTTGTGTTGGAGATATGGCTATAACAGAAGACTGACGCAGATGGTTAAGGTTGTCATTGATGGCAATCGGTTATGGACCAGTCAAGGATGTCAACACGCACAACGAATGCTGGAACACGACTGCTGGAAGACGAATGCTGGAACACGAATGCTGGAACACGAATGCTGGAACACGAATGCTGGAACACAACTGCTAGAACACGAATGCTAAAACACGACTGCTGGAAGACGAATGATGGAACACGACTGCTGGAACACGAATGCTGGAACACGAATGCTGGAACACGACTGCTGGAACAC
>JZKD02S0303804.1:707193-728552 GCA_000966675.3 Picea glauca | reverse complement strand
GATATGATCATGGATTGATTTTATTATCCAAATACGTTCAAGATGATTGATCCAAAAATAATTTTGGATTTCTACAAATAATTTTATGAGCAACAACAAATAAAATTTGGAAAGGTGTCAAGATCAGATAGACAATTTTGTAGAACTGATTGGAGACAAACTGTGAGGAATTTGAAGAAACGGTTGAAAACCCATAACCAAAATGGACCCATTTATCTTCCACATAAAGATTTTCCAAAAAAAATGCACGATTTGGGAGATATTGGTGTCTCTTTACGAGACAAATTTCAGGTGGCGAAAATTAATAGTGACGCCCAAACTATTCATTCATTGTATAAATATATGAGAAAATTCAGAGCCATGGGGATCCAAGAATTGGAGAGGAGGATTTTTATCCTTTCTCTTTTGTATATTATATCTTTTGTAAACTTTTTATTTCTTTTCAAATGGAGTAATGGATGGCTGGAATCTTTGAGAGAATGGACGAGTATTTTCAAAGAAGAATATGGAATTCCAGGTTTCTTAATGGCTTTGGTCTTGTGAGTAAAATGATTTTATTTTCATTATAATATCTTCATATTCTTTGAATAATTGATTATGCATTGATTTAAATTAGCTTTAGTCTATTTTATCAATACATGGTTAATTGTTATTATTTATGTATTAATTGTTTTTTCAATCTTTAAGAGTCTATTATCTTAAAAATTCTTCTAGGACTACAATATGGGCATGTGATTTTGAGAAAGAATATGGGAAAGCAGTTCATCTTTGGATTTAGACCTGTGTGATGCTAATTCCATTTCATTCTTTCATTACTATTGTATTATGAGAATGTTATTATAGTTGATTTTAGCTTTAGCTTGTCATCATATGATGTTTTCATACTGTTAAATGTTATATGTTGTCCATAATTTCTTATTCCGTTTTTTTATGTGCGATCAATCGATCATTTGATTATTGTGGAATTTATTTCTAATGTTAAATGATTGATAACATGAATACTCAGAATTGAGTTTTCTTTCGTTCTTAAATATTGATTATCTTAAGATCACATGATTTTTAAGTAGTTGTCTTCCTGTTGTTATTAATTTACTGCAATATCAAATACTTCTTTGAATGTATTCTGGAAGTCCTAGTATTGTTCTGTTATAGGTTTCCCTTAACAACAGTACATCCAGGAGCTCATACAACATAGAAAGATAATAGCAGTTTCGTTGATCAACTACATGTTACTCTGTGTGTTATTTAGTTAAGTTGTTTATGAATGAAACAATGATTACATTAATTAGCTTTGACTATTTTTTTGTCAGTGTTTCAATCGTATTCATTTAGTATTTATTCGTTTAATATCTTTAAGAAAAGGCCAAAAGGAAGTGTTGTTCATATTTGATTCTTAAACTTTATCAAACAATCATTTTCGCAAGATTTCATGCAAACCTTGTAAACTGTATATAAACGGTTCATAATCATTTGTATATTCACATTCTTAGATACATATTTGTAATTATTGTGTCGATTGTTAGAATCTTTTCTTTAGTTAGTTTATTTTATTTTTCTATCTTTAGGAACCTAGTTGGCTAACAAAGCCATTAAACCCATCAGAATAGGTTACACCAAACGGCTTGGATTATTTAGACAACCCTGGACCAGATCTATTCTTTCAGTTGACGACATGTCAAATTTTCCCATCAACATGCATCTACAATACTAAGGTATAATCCCTTATCTCAATAAATTTATGTTGAACAATATACAAGGGATGGTGATTTTAAAGATGTATATATGGATTTAATTCATGGAAATCAACAATTATATTATCGTGTGCATGAACATTTTTTGTATCATCTTGGAAATATTTGTATATACATAGAGATGAAAGAGTAAATGTAATTAGAGAATCTCGTACATTTGTCATTTCTAGTCATTTTGGGGTTGGTAAGACAGTAGCACAACTACAAAGATATTGTTATTGGCCTAGAATGAATGAGACAATTTTCAAGTATGTCAAAGGGTTTGTTATGCATGTTGCAAGTTAAACCTAGCAACATAAAGTTGGCATTATATACACCACTTCCAATACCTTCTTGTCCATGGGAAATTATCTCCATGGATTGATTGGGGGGTTTTTCAATGTCTAGGACATGTCATTATTATTTATATGTCATTGTGAATATATTTAGTAAGATGTGTATTTTAATGCCATGCAAGAAGCATGTCACAACTGAAGAAAAAAAAAAGAAAAAAGAAGAAGAAACATATATTCTTTGTTAATGTATGGGTTGATTTTGGGTTGCCTACATCTACTTTTTTTTGTAAGTTAGTAGTATTATATATAAAGGGCCTTCCTAGACCAAAAAGAGATACAGAGTACAGAGAATATTCTTTCTTTTGTTACTGGACTGCCCCAACAGAGGGGAAACTAGTCCGGCCAGCATGGAAGTCAAGCATAAGTGGTGTATTAGTCTAAATAAACTGTTTGAAACTAACTGAACAACAACTAAAAAGTAGAGAAACTAGAGAAACTTGAAGTGCCCGCATGACCTCAGACATTTGGCAAATGACCTGGCTAGGTGACGTGGACAGCCTCGGACCACGGCTCCTCCTCGACATATGTCACTTGATCGGCCCACTGCTTCCTCGCATCCATGCTTCCCCCAGTCCTATCGACAACTGGCGATGTATCCTGCAACGTGCAACATGTTGTGACCACCTCCTTCGTCATATCCTCGTGCATGACTTGGTCCTGCTCATTCCCTGCTAAACGTTGTGCCTGGGCATTCCCCTCGTTGGTTGCACCCCCAGGTTCCTCCGCCGAAGTCGCACCTGCGAGGTCCGTGGGGAGAGCCTCTTGGAGAGAGGTAAGGAGCTGGAGAAGGACTGCTACCTTTTCATCCATGGCCAGCAGACGGAATTGAAGATCCTTCGCCCCCTGGCGGAGTTCGAAGACCAAGCTGAAGAGAATTGTCAGGCTTTCCCATAGCTGTGTATCAAGGAAAGAGTTCAGTGGCTGGTTCTCGCACGGAGGTGGTTCTTCCACAGTTTTCCCAACAGAGTTCAGACTTGGTGGAGGAGGAGACCTGAACATTGGATGATTAGGAAGAAAGAGAGAGGAAGAAGACAATAGCTTAGGGACAATAGTAAGGGTATAAAATTGCGAGAAAATGATAGCGGGCGACGGAGGAGGAATTGGCTCGGGGTGGATGGAAGGGGAAGAGCAGGAGGAAGGCAAAGCAGGGGGCGATACAGAGCGTCGGTGAGGTTTCCATGGGGAGCCCCTGTGCAGGCGTCCTCTAGGGCATGGCATAAGTCTCGTCGAGTGGTGGATAAAGGGTGCTAGGTACACTAGGGAGTGGAAGGGAGCCTGAAGCTGAGCCAGGGATGTGGTGAGCATGCCAATCCCAGTTAGATTTGACAAAGGCTGCAAAGGGGAAAGCCAAATGAAGCATGCGTAGAGACATATGACAAACATATAGAGCCTGGCCATGAAATGAAGCTTGAGGGGAGGAAGGAGCTGCTTAATTGTCGCCCGCGCCATGGTAATGGCCATTTAATGTTGGTTTGGGGTGGCGGGAAATGGCACGAGCCCGTCACATGGCTCCGTGCCTCACTGGCCATGCCTCAACTCCACGTCGCGCTAGGTGTATCGCAATAGCACCCCATCTGGGGGTGTGTCCATTGTTCCAGCTTTGCGAATACATTGCTGGAGAATGGGGTGATTAGGTTCCAGAGCCGAAATGCAGAGAAGTTCTGGACCAATCCAAGTAGTTCCCAAGTTTTCTAGCTCGTCTGCAACTTGATTCGCCTTCCTCTTGACATGAGCAGGTACGACTGCCTGATTTGGTTTCATTAGGTCCATGACCATCTGTAACCCATGTGAGAGTCTCCAACTAGGCGACATTCTGTCTGGGTTTTCTCCATTTAGAATTCTGCGGAGAAAATTGATAATGACCTGAGAGTCCCCCTCAATTATTAACTTGGTGAAATTGTGGTCGATGGCTAATTTCAATCCTCGGATGAGTCCCCAGAGTTCCGCTTCATTGTTCGTGGAATGACCAAGGTTTCCTGTGTTTATGAGTATGATGTACCCTTGATGGTTGCGAAAGAATACTCCATATCCTCCTGCGCCTGGATTGCCTTTAGAGGCACTGTCAAAATTGAGTTTAATGAAATTTACTGGGGGGGAGACCAAAAGGAGGGGCTGCTGAGAGGGGTGGAAGGAGAAGTGGGGGGTAGAGGATGATGAGAGGGTAGAGGCTACCAATGTTGGAGGATTGTGAGTTTGGAAGGAATGGTGTACAAGTTTTCATTGGTCCACTGCTGAAGGTTGAGAGTTTCCAAGATATTGCAACGGCATTGATGCCAGCAATGTTGCCAAGGGAGAGAAGTATTTCAGAAGAGCCTTCTGTTCCTTTCTTTCCAAGTTTGCCAAAGGATGAAGCCTAGAAGTAATTTCCAAATGCGATTAAGGAGGGGGGAATGGAAATCCTGGTCCCTCCATTATGAGACGGTATCAATGATACTATCTCTATGGCAATCCGAAGTGCGCATGATGAGTACCAATTGATCCCAAAGTTGAGCCGTGTAAGGACAAGAGTTGAGGAGATGATTCATAGTTTCTTCAGCCTATCCACAAAGTATGCATATGGAGGGCCCAACAAAACCCATTTTCGAGAGGTTATCCCAAGTTAGAATGCTAGAGTGGGAAACAAGCCAGAGAAAGAGGGTGATCTTTGGCTAGTGTTTAAGACTCCAAATTTTTCACCAGACTTTCCTTGTAGGGAGGGGGTCTACCTGAGTTATGATTTGATAAGCTTCCTGTGTGTTGTAGGTGCCCCTTGGAAAGTATCCCCAGTGAAGGATATCCTCTCCTGTGATTTTGGGAATCTTGCATTTGGCCATTTCCTCTTGCCAGGGTGCCAAGTCCACATGCGCTTCCAGATTAATGTGTTCCCTGTCCAGGTGCCAGCTTCACCAAGTGTCTTCTAGGGGATTGTCCCACCAATAGTCAACTACTCTTGTCAGGCCCGCTTATGTAGCTGGGGTATAGATGTCTCTTGCCCAGTCCTCATTGTCTAAAACTAGCCATTGTTGCCAGGAATCTTTCCAGTAGAGAGTTTCCCCATTTCTGATTTCCCAAAAGGTGTTCTGAGTAACCAACTGTTTGTTCTGCCTGGCCGTTGTCCATATTAAGGAGCCAGGGCTGTCCCCATTCCATCAAATTAGGTTATTTTCCACCACATTTCGCGCATATTTCTTTCTCCAAAGTCTGGCCCAGAGGTCCTTGGGGTGATTGAGCCACCGCCACCAGATTTTGGTGCTTAGTACCTTGTTCATCATGGGGGGGTCCCGTAATCCCAAGCCGCCTTGGTCTTTAGGTTGGCATAATTTGTCCCAGCTAACCAACGCTATTTTCTTTCCTGAATTGAGGCCTTGCCAGAAGAAGTTTCGCTGTAAAGTTTTAATGGTTGTAAGAAAAAATCTTGGGGCAGCCAGCGCAGGGAAGGTGTAGACAGGAAGGGATTGAAGGATAGCTCGGAGAAGAATGAGATGGCTGGTAAGATTTAGAACTCGGTAGGTCCAGGAAGAGAGCCTCTTGGTAAAAGAGGATAAAATATGTTCCCATGAGGAATTTCGGAGGGCATTGTCAATCAGGGTAATGCCAAGGTATTTGGACGAAAGGGAGCTTCTGTTAAAACCTAATATTTCAGAGATATAAAGCTGAATCGGAGGTGGCATATTGAAGAAAAAAATTTGGGATTTATCCTTGTTTCAGTCCATCCCCGAGGCGTCTGAGAAGGTTTGGAGAATTGCAAGAAGAGAGTTTTCTTCATGGACAGTTGGGGTTCCCATTAGAAGCGTGTCGTCCACAAATTGACTGTGTGAGATAGGAGGGGAAATTCCATGCAAGGGTAAGCCTGTCAGAAGGTTGCTTTCAACAGCTGCACAGATGGAACGACCAAGACCTTCGGTCATAATGATGAAGAGGAAGGGGGAGAGAGGATCTCCTTGTCTAATTCCTCTTGAGGGAGAGAAGGGTCGAGAGGGGACCCCATTAATAAGAATGGAGAAGAAAGCCGA
The DNA here is from genome assembly GCA_000966675.3 of Picea glauca. NCBI lineage: Eukaryota > Viridiplantae > Streptophyta > Pinopsida > Pinales > Pinaceae > Picea > Picea glauca. Next base: position 722,474 of record JZKD02S0303804.1, on the reverse strand, counting down.
GGAAGTTAGATTCAAAATCCAAGTCACCCAGCTCTGATCAAAACCAAAAGCTAGGAGCATTGCCTGCATATATTCCCATCTTATCTTATCAAAGGCTTTAGAGAGATTTAATTTGAGGAGCATACCTGGTGTTTTGGTCTTCTATAGAGAGTGGATCACTTCATGTGCTAGGATGACGCTGTCCATGATTTTTCTGCCTTCAACATAGCCTGATTGCTCTGGGGATATGATTGTCGGTAAGATAGGCTTGAGTCTCCTAGCAATCACTTTTGTTAGGAGTTTGTAGATGAAATTACAGAGGGCTATGGGTCTGAACTATTTGGGGTGGTGTGCCTGCCCCTCTTTGGGTATTAAGGTGAGGAACGTCGCATTAAGGGCCTGGAGGACTTGCCCAGTGGCTCTGGAATCTTCCAGGATTTCCCAAACCTCTACCTTGATCATCGGCCATCAATGGTGGAAGAAATCGCTGGTGAAGTCCTCAGGTCTAGGAGTCTTGCGTTTGGGGGTGTCCTGAAGCGCTTGATCCACTTCCTCGATTGTAATGGGCCAGAGTAGGGCTAAGTTTTGCTCCTGGGTAACGAGGGAGGGCACATGTTGCGTGACTTTAGTAATGGCCTCATGTTTGTCCTGGAGAGGTTCCATGAGGAGATCTTGATAGTATTCAATCAGGGTAGACTCCATGTATTCATGGGAATGAATGGTCTCCCCTGCTGCAGAGATGAGATGCGTGATCTTATTGGAGTGCCTTCTGTGGATGACAGTTCTATGAAAGAATTTGGTATTGTGTTCCCCCTCCTTGAGCCATTGGTTGCGCGATTTCTGTTTCCAAAGAATCTCTTCTTGTCTTTTCCTTGCTTCTAGCTGTTGATTTACTGTTTCTTCCTGGGATTTTAGCTCTTTCATTAACCCATGTGTTCTGATATGGTTTTGAATATCGCCCATTCATTCTGATAGCTGCCTATGGGAATAAAAGATGTTGCCAAAGGTTTTCTTATTCCAAATCTTGAGGAATTGTTTGAGGTTTTTTAACTTCTGCTGAAATCTGTACATTTTTTAGCCTTGAGAGACCTCTGCCTCCCTCCACCAGTCCTGTATTTTTGCCTGGAAATCGGGATGGTCGAGCTAGAACTGCTCAAACCTAAAGGGATTCTTTCCTGGCATGGCTGGTACATCTAGCCATAGCTGAATAGGCCAATGATCTGATCCAGAGAAATTCAAGATGGTAGCTTCCAGGGCTGTGCCTTCCAACATGAGGGAGTCTGAGATGAGGAACCTGTCTAGTTTGCAAGCAATTTGGTGTGTTCTGGTTCTTCTGTTTGTCCAGGTATGAATGCCATTTAGAGTCTCTAAGTCGATGAGGTGAAGGTTGTCTATGAGGCTGTTGAAGTCATTGGTTTCTCGATCCAACCGTCTAGATCTGCCTTTTTTTTCCTCCAAGCTGCGGATGATATTGAAATCTCCTCCGATAATCCATCTATTGTGCTACATTAGATCGGATAAGTAGTTTAGATTCCTGAGGAAGGCCTGCTTTTCCCTTAGGCTGGTTGGGCCATAGGCATTAGTCAAGTGGCCCGGCTTGTTTGAGCCAATGAGCCTGTAGTCTACTATAATGGACCATCTGTTAGCGATGGAGTTTTCTAGCAGGACTGAATTCGTGTTCCAGAGTATAGCCAGTCCTCCAGTTGTACTTGTGGCTGCTATTGAGACTACTTCCCCTTGCTTCCAACAATAGGGAAGTAGTTTGTCGACATCTTCTGAGGTGCATTTTGTTTCCTGCAGAAGTACTGTATTAGGTTTTTCCGCCAAAATCAGATCCCGTAGCAATTTGTGCTTGCTACGTCCATTGAGGCCTCGATATTCCATGAGATGATCTTCATGATGATGAGGGGGTGGGGAGAGGAGGGAAGCTATCCAAGATCAGGTGGATTTGCCCTGAGTTTACCATGAAGTGGCCTATTTCTTGTATAAGCTTGTTGGTAGATTTCCTCCCTCTTTTCTTTTCGTCTTTCTGAGATTTACTTGGGTTTTTCGACTGACTACTCTGTATTCCCAGCCCTTGGCTGGCTCTTGCAAAGGACACCGCGGAGGAGTTTAGGAAGACCTTGTGCACCTTTTGTAATTGATCCATGGGTATGGTGTAAAGTTTTTGTTTCCTATAGGCGTGCTCGAGGTGCTCCAAATCTACCCCAGCTAGGTCTTGTTCCTCCATCTCCATTTCTGCGTCCCCATCCTCTGTCTCCAGAGAGTTTGGCGGATCCTGAGCCACGTTTAGGGGGGTGAAATTTGGCTCCTTACCCTGTGGGGATCGTACCTCCCCGTGTCTGGCAGCTTGGGAGCCATTATCCAGAAGTGGTTCAGTGGGTTGTGAATGGGTTACGAGATTTTTTGGTTGATCTTGTAAAATTGCATATTTATTGCTAGTTGAGGGATCTTTACTTACTTGGGCTGGTTGCTTCCTTCCTCCTTGTCTTATTTTCCCTGTTGGTTGAGTGAAGCCGTCCTTGTCTTTTCCGCTTTCAGGGTTCCCTTCTTTGTGAACAGTATTGAGAGGGCATTCTCTAAAAAGATGGCCGTGTTCGTGGAATTTCCGGCATCGGAACGGAATGTGTTCGTAGTCGATGGTTTGGGTCTAGTCTTCGTCGTGATATTCCAATATGATGGATCCTGGGAGCGGTTTGGCTATGTTTAGGTATACACAGATTCACGCATAAGAGGTATATTGCCTCTGCTTGGTGGCTTCAGAAGACTTGACATTGCTGCCAATGGTGTTTCCTTTGCCAGCCAAGACCTCCTCTAGCTAGAATTCCTATGGGAGAGAGTATAATCGGATCCATACAGGTGCATGAGAAAAGTCCTCCTTTTCTGGGCTGAACTTCTCTATCCAGAATCATAAGAAGAGACCCACCGAGTTGAAGAAATATGGCCCCCCATCGAAAATGCAGTTGCGATCCTCAAGGTTATGGAAGATGATTGTGAAAAATCCCTTAGATCCCAGTTGTAGCTCGTAGTGACCTTTTGGATTCCACCAATATTGTATCCATTTGATCAGATCATGCTCATGAGGCTAGAGCCCCAGGAATTTTCCAACCAAGGCATAATCTCTCATATATTGCTTTTTCTCTTCTATGCGTGGTGAGCTGATAACATATTTTGGGGCTTGTGGCGCTTGTGGAATACATTTACCTGGCATCCATGGAGTTGACGTAGTGGATGGGAGAGTCTCTTTCTCTGGATCGATGTCCATCTCTCGATCCTTGAATGTTCCCTCCTCCAGTAATTTCAAATGCAGATCTAGCGGCATCTTGAAGGTCGGTCGTTTCGTACCCTCTGCAACATTTCCATTCGCCGTGGCTTGGCTGTAGGAGGCGTCGTCGACCCTCCTTCCTTGTGAGACATGAGCCCCAGCGGGGCAGCGGTTGGAACAATGTGGCTCAGAGTGACTGCAAAACCCTAGACTAGCGACTCAGAGCATCTTACCATCAAAAGTGTCAATCCAGGCAGAAAGACGCAATGGTTGCCTACATCTATTATATTAGATTGAGACTCTCACTTCTTGGGGAAGTTTAGGTCTCATTTATGGGAGATTCTGGACACTAAGTTAAAGAAGAGCACACATTTTCATCCTTAGACAGATGGACATATATTGTAAATGTGCTAAACATGCACATAATAGATATATCTAGAAAATACTACACACATTTTCAAAGAGAAATTGAGAAAGAAGGAGAGAAAGAATGGAAGAATTCTCATTAACCGTTATGAATAATGAATAATTTACACATGATATACTCTGTATAACTTAATGAATGTGCAGTGGATGAGAACCAATGTGCCATAGTGGAGGTCTAGAGTTATTTGGACACACACCAACAATTACGGGAGTGAACTGCCACCTAGTCTAGTCTCTCAGGCAGTTACGGGAGTGAACTACCACCTAGCTGAGTTAACTAGTCAACCAGTCTTCAGTTAACTGACTGAACATAATGTAGTGAGGAGTGGATCAAGGAATCAAGGGTAATGCGCCAGTATGGTGATGATCCCAAGGCAAGTGTGCATTAGCATGGTCATGATCCCAATGTTGCATGGTGACAAAACCAATGCAACATCTAGACTCAACTCAACTAGTAAAACTGAAGTGTCAACTAAAGAGAATATTCTCCCCTAAAATATAGGAGACTGGATAATGACTAAAAAACAAGGAAAAACCTTAGGAAAAAAAATCCTAGGTGTGTGTGAAGTAACTCCAACACCCCCCTTAAACATTGTCAGGTATGTGTTATATTATTTGCACAACTAGTAGTGTCTGCGTTGCATTGGGCATGTAGGGGGGTGAATGCCCCCTGGATGGGGGTTCGGGGGTAGTGACCCCAAGAAAAAAAATTCTGCCTCTGGAAATGTGTCACATATTTAGGTGGTTTTTTCAGCACATGGTTTTTTGCCGATGGTTTTCTATTTCCGGTTAAGGAATTAGGGTTGTTGACTAATGCAAGTCATTGGGTTAGGATTTTGGATGTCGCTGGTTCCTATATGTATATTGTATTGTAAACAATGTATCAATATGGATGAATATAGAATATGTTGGTTTTCCTGGTTTGGGTTTCTAGGGAAAAATATATGTGTAATGTTTGTATTTTCCATTGTATATTTTCTATTCTTTTACTGAAAATCTGTTTGCAGTAAATATTGTACAAGGTTAAAATCTACAAACATCACTATGGTGAAAAATAAAGAATGGGTCCTGGCAATGAGGCCATGTTAGGTACCCAAATACAAAAGATACACTGAAATAAAGTGAGGAAAGAGGGAAAACCTCATGGGAAAACCCCCCCCTCAAGGTACAATGTATGTAAAAAAAAAAGAGCTACAGTTGCTAGGAAACTACGTCCTTCACTTCAAGACAACTTCACAAAGAGTGGAAATTCTGCTCAGTGACGGTCTTGGTGAAGATGTTTGTCGTCTGTTCTGCTAAAGTAAAGAACTGTAGGTCGATGATCCCCTTGTGTACTAAGTCTCGTATGTAGTGCATGTGGATCTTGATGTGATTCATTTGCTACCTCTAAACTGGATCTTTGCAGAACTTCAGAGTGCTCTGGTTGTCACACTAGATGACGATCGGCCAATGAAACTAAATGCCTAGCTTAGTGAGAAACTATTGTAGACACATAGTCTGAATGGTTATGTTAACTACCCCTCTGTACTCTGCCTTGGCTGAAGATAGAGAAATTGAAACTTGCTTCTTGCTCGACCTACAAATAGGCCCAGAACCAGGACTGAGTGAGTAAATAGATGTGGACTTGCGATTAGTGCTATCGCCAGCCCATTCAGAATTAGTAAAACCGATGAGATCTAATGTAGATTTTTCTACATAATGAATCCCAAATGTGATGGTTCTCTATATGTATCAAAGGATACGCTTTGCAGCCTTCCAATGTAGCTCATGTGACTCCTACATGAACCTAGAAACTACGCCAAATGCATAGGAGAGGTCTGGCCTGGAGTGTGTTGGACACAACAAGCTCCCCACTAGTTGTCTGTACAATGTGTTTTCAATCAATGGAGTCTCACTAACATCCTCAAGTTTGACTCTTGATAGGAAAGGAGTTGGAGCAGACTTGCAGTCTGTCATGTGAAATCTCTCAAGGAGATCTTGTGCATACTTGGCCTGAGACATTTTGATTCCCGATGCATATTGACTAATCTCGAGTCCAAGGAAGAAGTGTAGAGGATCTATGTCCATCATAAAAAACCTGTCATGTAGAATCCTCTTGGTTGCAACAATTGTTGAAGTCGAGCAACCGATGATCAACAAATCATCAACATATAGAACTAAGAGAAGAATTGAATCAACCGTCCTAAGAATGTAGACATTCGGGTTTGATTTACAACATACAAAGTTTTGTGACAACAGGTAGGAGTCCATCTTGGCATACCATGCCATTAGAGCCTACTTGAGGCCATAAAGGGACTTCTTTATTCGACAGACCAAATATGAGTTCTTCATAAATCCTTGGGGTTGCTCCATATACATCTCCTCAGAGAGATCATCGTGAAGAAATGCATTCTTCACATCCATCTGATGGAATTCCCTTCCCTTGGATTCCGTAATGGAAAGTTCCAATTGTATGGAATCTATCTTCGCTACTGGAGCGAAGGTCTCATCATAGTCAATGACATGCACTTGTTGAAAGCCTTTGGCAACAAGCCTGTCTTTGTATCTTCTAATCTATCCATCCGCTACACTCTTGGTCATGTAGACCCATATGAATCTGACAAGTTTCCTCCCAAAAATAAGGGGAACCATATCCCAAGTCTGGTTCTCAAGGAGGGAGTTGTACTCCTCCTTCATGGTGGATTGCCAAAAGGGATTTTCAATAGCCTCACCATAATATTGTGGATATGAAGACTGAACCAAGAAAAGATTCCTAGAGGGAAATGGTTCAGTGGAAGTGAGTGCAATAGGAGGCTCCTAGAAATCAAATCGATTCTTCATAGTATCAATTGGATCACCAACAATATCCCCTACATCCTGAAGAGTAGTTTGTGCCCACTTGGGCCTCTTCTATGGCTCTCCAATTGTATCTGGATGATCTGACTCTGCATTTGACTGTACTAACTCTGTATCTGAATCATCTGAGTCCTCTGAATCAAAACTCTCATTTGAAGAAGAGTCAACATGTGCATGCTCATCATCTAGGATAGGTGGAAGAATGAAGGTGTTTGCATGCAGCTGTTGAAGTACATGCGAGACACTTTCCTCGAATTGGACACTTTGCTCAATGATGAGTCAATCCAAGGAAATACAATAAGTCTATATCCATTCACACCATTGGGGTATCCAACAAAATACATGCAGTGCTCTGTGGATCAAGTTCCTTCCTCATTTCAGAGGGAATCCGATCCCATGCATGTGAGCCGAAAATACGAAAGTGGGTCACTTTCGATTTGAGGCTGCTCCAAGCCTCGTAGGAGGTATTATCCTTGATATATGCATGGGGAGATTTGTTTTGGATGTATGTTGCACAATTAAGTGCTTTGACCCATAGTGCTTGTGGTAGTGACTTTGCATGCAACATGCAAGATTCCATCTCCTTTAGAGATATGTTTTTTCACTCAACAACTCATTTTTTCTGCAGAGTATAGAGAACTGTGTGCTGCAACTGAATCCCTCTCTCATGGAAAATATTATGGATCTCATGATTGACATACTCTCCCCTGTTATTAGTTTGGAGGAATTTTATTTTATTTCTGGACTGTGTCTCAACCAGGGCTTGAAATCTTTGAGGTGTTGAAAGACCTTTGATTTTTCCGTGAGAAATTAAATCCATGTAAAATGTGAGAAATCATCAACAAAAATGAGAAAAGACCTCACTTTGTTGATGGATGCAGAAAAGGACCCATAAGGTCACATGGATCATATCTAAAGACATGGAAGTTCTCTGAGACTTTCCTTTGTCGAATTTCTCTTGAGGGTGTTTTCGAAGAACACATCCCTCACATACTCCCTTGGAGAAATGGATGTCTAGTAGACCATAAACCAATATTTTCTTGCTAAGTTGTTTCATATATCTGAAATTCAAATGTCCAAACCTTTTGTGCCATATCCTACTACTTTCATCAGCATGGGTAAGTAGTAAGAAGAGTTTGGTTCAATAACTTCAGAAAATGTATACAATCTAGATTGGTGATTTACCTCACCGGTAGCAACCCTAGAGTTGGATTGCATGTCATATATGTCCACTACATTTGGTGTGAATATGAATTTATTTCTGGTTTCAGAATTCGTCATCTGATACACAGAGAGAAGGTTGATAGAAAGTTTGGGAACGTGCAACAAATTCTCGAAGCTTCCGTTGGTGAGTTCAATCCTTCCTTTGACGGTGACTTTGATTGAAGAGTTGTCCCCCATAATAATAGGAGGACCTTTGCATGAATCCAATGAAGAATAGTGTTCTTTTTAAGCAACAATGTGATGTGATGCTCCTGAATCTACGATCCAAGCATCGGGAGAGGAGTTTATGGAAATCAAGGCATGGCTATAATTTACTTTCTTGGGATTCTAATCTTCTGCCTTCTTCTTCTTGGCACCCTCAGGGATGTGATCTCCAAGGTTGTTTTTCTAAAGTATTTGAGTCATTATATATATTTGTTTTTTCATGCATGCATATTTTGGATGGAATCCTTTGTGACAATATGTGCATTTCTCCCATTTTCTTCCCTTTTCCCCTTTGGATCCAGAGGCATGAATGTAGGGTTTTGAGTACCCTTCCTTCTTCATATTTGCATGAGATTTCTTATTTCCTTTATATTTATATTTATGATATTGATGGCTTCCATATTTCACAGTAAGTGCATGCACCTTTGGGCCTTTGTTTTTTCCCATGTTGATGAGCTTGGTTTGCTCTTGTGTCAGGGATTCGATAAAGTCCTCAAGAGAAGGCATCTTCCAGGTGGCTCCAGAGGTGATTCTGATTGAATTGAATGTGGACACAAACACAGAGAATTCAGGACCAATTTTGGAGAGAATTTTGAGAACCATTTGTTTCTCCTCCTTAGATTTATCAACCTCGCAAGCTTTGAGTTGAGACAATAAATCGTTGAATTTTGTAAAGAAATATTGGATATTTCTGAAGAGTTTTGGATCCAATGTGAATAATTCCACTTCCATCATGTGTCCCCTCATCTCATCCTATTTTCCAAAGAGCCATTCCAAGGTGGTCCATGCTTCATTGGGAGTCTTACAGGAAGATATGTGAAAAAGGAGATCGGGAGAAATAAGACTACAAATTGTTATGAATGCTTCATCCATTCGATTTAAGTACTTGGATTTTTCTATGGATTATGTTCATTCTATGTCTGTATTCAATATTAACCTATACAATCCTCTAGTTCGAATATGTATGACTATTTTCTCCTTCCATGCAAAGTAGTTGTAAGGTGTAAGAATGAATTCTTTTGGGAAATCCATCTTTCCGTTGTCTTCACTATTTTGTAACCACAAAACATTTTAGTGTAGATTTTTCTTAGCAGTATACTGGCTCTGATACCATGTAAATGCATTGAAACTACATAGAATAGATCTATATATAAAATACTACACACATTTGCAGAGAGAAATTGAGAAATAAGAATAAGGAGAGAAAGAATGGAAGAATTCTCATTAACTATTATGAATAATGAATAATTTACGCATGATATACCTTGTACAAATCAATTAATGCTAAATGGAGGAGAACCAATGCACCATAGTGGTGGTCTAGAGTGATCTAGACACACACCAATAGTTATGAGAGTGAATTTCCACCTAGTCTAGTCTCTCAGAAAGTTATGGGAGTGAACTGCCACCTAGCTGAGTCAAGTAGTCAACCAGTCTTCAATTAACTAACTGAAAAGAGTGTAGTGAAGAGTAGATAAATAAATCAAGGGTAATTCCCTAGTCTGGTGATGATCCCAAGGCAAGTGCACATTATCATGGTGATGATCCCAATGTTGCATGGTGACAAAACCAATGCAACATCTAGACTCAACTCAACTAGTCAAACTGAAGTGTCAACTGAAGAGAATATTCTCCCACTAGAATATTCTCCCCTAAAATATAGGAGACTGTGTAATGACTAAAAAATAAGGAAAACCTTAAAAAAATAAAATCCTAGGTGTCTGTGAAGTAACTCCAGCAGACATAGGTGGTAAATAGAGCAATTGTACATTTACTTCGAGGATACTACAACAAGCATCCTGAGTTATGGGATGAAAATTTTCCTTATGTACAACATGTTTATAATCATGACATGTATTCTTCTACTCAAATACTCCTTTTGAATTATGTTTGGGGTACTTTTCTAAATCACCTATGGATTTTTCTTTTGAAAAATCAAGTAAAGAGAATGGACAGAACGATATAAACAAAGCTAAGGAGTTAATTCAAAATAATCAACAGGTACATCAAGTAGTACATGAACAATTGGAGAATATCCAAGCCAAATATAAGCTAGCTAGGAATGATAAACATCAGGTTGACCATTAGTTTCAAATCGATGATCAAATATGGTTACATATCAACAAGGATAGAATAAAGGGTGAAGGTAAAAATATTAGACTAATATGATATGGTCTGTTCAAGATCTTGGAAAAGATTGGTACTAATTCCCTTAGTTTAGATCTACTAGCCTACATAAAAATGTAGTCAGTGGTAAATGTTGAGAATTTGAAAATTTATGAGCCTCCTATAATTATGGACGGAGATAAAAGTATTCAAGTTTTGACAGTTGGTGATTTTTCTCCAAAGTACTTAGACGAGCTACATGAAAGTGTTATTCTTGACAAAAGAATCGGGACTTCACAACGAGGTGATGCTGAATATCTTCAAGTTGGTCTTAAAGGGGTAAAACCAAGAAAACCAAAGTGGATCGAGATCATAAGGGTGAGGAATCTTTACCCTCACTTAGTTGTTGAGTAATAAAAACTTTAGGTGTTCCAAAAGGATTCCAATGGGAAGGAATGATCCAGGAGGATCCAGAATGCTCATAGAGGTCCAGGAAGATTTGAAACACTCATAGAGGTCCAGTAGGATCTATAAATTATTAACATTTTATGATCTCAAATGTTGTCGAAAATAACTATTGTGTAGAGCTCAACGATATCTTTCCAACGATGAAAAAAATTCCTCAAACATAGTTCGTATGCAAAAGTTATAGTCGATCAAAGTTTGGTCAAACATGGCAAAAAGTCAAAATTAAGGTTACATGTGTCACCATTGAAAGGGTGACATGTGGAATGAATATACAACCCATACGGTGATGATGTGGCAATGACACAAGGTTCCACATGGTATATCATACATATGATTGGGCAAAGTGACATGGCATCCGTACATACAAGTGAACCAAGTATTAGTTAACAAGTGGTAATGATTGCACACTTGGTTGACAAGTGGACCAATAAGAGGCTTCCACGTGGAAAACTCCTATTAGTCTTCTATGGATAAGTTCGGTTAAAATTATGGTTTGGATTCCATATGATCAAATCCATGTCTCCTGTTGAAACACACACTGACACTGAGATGGGGGGGTGAACCAATGTCTGGAACTTTTGGATACTTTTCACACTTTCATATATTAACTAAATTAACTGAATAATATATATGAAGTTCAATTAAATATTCATAAACATCTATAACAAAAACTATATGAAGTAGATAAAATATCATCTTTTATTTATTTAACTTGAATGACTACATACAAAATCAATCCTTTAATATCTTCAACTTTAACTGAATATGAGAGCTCCAACTCTCTGATACAAGACCTAGCTTATACTTCTTAGATCCACCTGAGAAATGAAGAATCCAACCCTCATAACAAGACCCATCTTGTTGATCTCAGATACAACTGAGATGTGAGGAATCTGATCCTCATAACAACACTCAACTTGTAAACAAGCACCAACCTGATAGAATGAACTTTAAATCAATCCATTATATATATATATATCCCCACCAAGACACTTTCTTCCCTTCATATTCCTTTACTTATATAGTCCTCCAAAGGGTGCCACATTGAAACAATGTGTCCTTTTGGAATGAAACATTGCACCCCTTCATTTAATTAACACAAATGATAACTTTTATTAATTGATTTTCGTAAACCAATTTAGACAACTGTTTTTGTATGAATATTTTAGAGTGATGGAAATGAATTTTAAAATTATACATGGGTTTTTTGGATAACATGCCCAATTAGATAACATGCGAGAAATTTCCCCAGAAAGTGTGCGAGGTGTCCAGTACAGCTGGTTCTTTGAAGGAAACTTATCCATATTTTTCTTTCATCGTCAGATCCAGATCGACTTCAATACATATTACCTTTTCGTGAATGTTTAAATCGACCTCCACATATATGCTTTGTTGGTGATTATTTAAAATCAACTTGTAAACATTTTATTTTGTGGTTATATTAAAATCAGTTCCCTCTCAACTGCTAGTCACTAAAGATTTTACTAGGTCTCACCCTTTTTTGTATTTTCTTCCTCGTTCGACTGACAAAGATATTTTTGGTCGAATCAGGTAGGAGAAATTTCAAATTGAGTATTTCAATTCTAGTCGACCCATCTTGCTTCAAACTCGACCCATCTTGTATTTTAGTTTGATTCAACTTCAACTTTTAGGTTACTTCTTTCTTGGACCGACTCAACTTGGAAGAAAACCAACTTGAGAAATTTGACTTTGGTCGTCTCGACTTGCTTTGACTGACTTGCATTTCCCGAATAAATTTTCCTTCGAATTCGACCTTTAGTTGGTTGACTTGTCTTCAACTTGTCTTGAAATCAATAGACTTGTTTTCTCCAACTTCAGTCAATATGCAGGCTTGCATTTAGTTGACTTGCCTTTGACTCATCTTGCAGTTGATCAACTTCCAGATAGTCGACCTTATTGTTGTTTGAATTGACTCGAATTGTGACTCGATGGTGTCAATGCTTCATCTCCAAACATCCACCATTGACATTCTGTCTCATCTCTGGACTCTTCTTCAATTGAGATTTTTTGAATCACTTTTAATGAACCATGTCTTATCAACTTATTTATTTGTTATTTGTATGGATCCATATTGGATTATCCATTTACCCTTTTTTATTTGTACAATGTCTTCATAGTTTCTTCTTTTGTGAATGGATGTTAATGACACGATATCAACCTTATACAATATAGTATGAGTGTATCAAGATTATACAATATATTAGTAAATATTATTTTTCTATTGATTTTCAAGTCACCTTCATAACATTATATCCAATATTGAGAATGCTTGAAATTCAAGTCACCTTCATAACATTATGTCCAATATTGACAATGCTTGACATTGAAGTCACCTTCATAACAATATGTCCAATATTGACAATGCTTCTCAAACCAATAAATCAATGATACTTCACTTATTTATCAAGGTTGACATCAATGACAACCAAATTACCAACATTATCCCCCTTTGTTATTGATGACAACCTTAGTAAAACAATCTTACTACCCCTGTGAAATGTATTATGTATTTTGAGTCCTTTGAGATCACTTTGTTTTACTCTTTATATCTCCCCCTTTGACAACAATGACAAAGGTAATATTTCTCTTCTCCCCTTGAGATGATGCTCCCCTTGAGGTGATGCTCCCCCTTTCTTTGTCCCATTTATTTTGGACTTTGTTTTTATTGTTTATCTCTCCTCTTTTGACATCAATGACAAAGGAAAGAAAACTTTTATCTCTCCCATGTGAATGTGCCAACTGTTATCTCAATCTCTTGGGTTTTATTTTGTTCAAATATGGTTTTATTGTCTTCTCCTTTGTCATAACGGACAAGGGTGTGAAGCTTACTGATCTTTTTGATCTATTTCTTCTTCTTTTTTATATTCTTTAGTTTTTTTATTCTAAGAAATATTTACTGTTCTTTCATATCATTAATAACTTTCCTTTGTTCATACTCTGTCTTTATATATTTTGAACTCCTTTTGTTTCTTTATTCTTTAGATATTATTTGTTTTATTCATCCCACTATTCTTCTTTTGATATTTCATCATCATCACCACTATTTTGTGCACCATAATCTTCTTCATCTTCTTCTTTAAAAATTCTTCTTCCTTGAGCTTGTTCCTCTTCATATGAAAATCTTTGAATTTCACATTCCTTATTAGGAGTTTCATCCATCAGTTTATTGTTATCAATTTCTTCATTTTTAGTTGCAATATCTTTATCATTTTTCTTGCTTTCCGCTTCATATTTTTTTATCCATATCTTTCCATAAGGTACTCTATTTGATGAACTTTTATTTTCTAGATTTGTCTTTTGAGATTTTTCCTCTCTTATTTTCTTCCAAAGTTCATTATATTTCCTTCCTGACTTGTATGGATTATTTTATATGGGTTGTCTTCTTGATTTCCCACGTTCTTGGGATTTGTTCCCAAACTTATCATAGTTGTATCAGATCATGGTATGACAAAACTTTGTTGTGTTCCCAACATAATTGTGTCTCCAACATCTCATTAAGTTATTGGACCTTCCTAAATTTTTCTTTTCAGGAATCTTGCAATCCAATGCTTTGTGACCAAAGTTTTTACAAGAAAAGCAATAACCATAGAAGGTGTTTCCATACTCGAGTCTATTGTGTCATGAAAAGTATGCCTTTTGATATGTTTCTTGTTTTTTAATTTTGTAGCTTCCTCTAACAAAGTTCATGGTTTGTATTTGGTTTTTTATTGTACTTTTTCCTTTTTAGGAGTATAATTCTTTCTCGTGTTTGTGAATGGTGTTCCACTTGCCACCTTCTTCTTTCTTATTGTACCCAAGACCAGTTTTATCATCAGTTGGTATTTAAATGTTCTGGATCTTATCTAGGATGGCTGAGTTTTTCTGGAATTTGATAGATTCTTTTTTCTTTTCATTCTTCTTTTTGAGATTGATAACTTCCAATTCCAACATGTGACATGTTTCTTCCTTTTTAGTCAACTAGATTTTCAAGTTTTCTTATATTTCCTTAGCTTCTTCAAGTTGAGTATTTAGAACGATGACTATTTCTTCTGTCTGTAAATGTGTTGAACCCACATAGAATAGATCTAGCTGGGAATTGACATACATAGTTGCAAAGAAAATAAAAGAAAAGAGAAACAGGTGAGAAGGAATGGAAGAATTCTTCGAATGAATGAATGATAATTTACACACGATATACTTTGTATAACTCAAATAATGTGCACTAGAGAAGAATCCAATGTGCCATACTGGTGGTATAGAGTGATATGGACACACACCAACACTTACGTGAGTAAACTTCCACCTAGTCTAGTCTCTCGGGTAGTTACGAGAGTGAATTTCCACCTAACAGAGTTAACTAGTCTATTTGTCTTCAGTTAACCGCTTGAAATAGAGTGAAGTGAGGAGGATATTAGGGAATCATTATTAATGCACTAGTTTGGTGATGATCCCAAGGAAAATGTGCATTAGTTGGTGATGATTCCAATGTTGCATGGTGATAATACCAATATGGCATCTAGACTCCACTCAACTCATCAAACTGATGTGTGAACTGAAGAGAATATTCTCCCTAGAGGAATATTCTTCCTAAAATATAGGAGACTAAATAATGACTAATAAACATAGGAAAAACCTAAGGAAAAATAAATCCTAGGTGTGTGTGAAGTAACTCCAACACCCCCCTGAACATCACTATGGTGAAAATAAAGAATGGGTCTCGACAACGAGGCCATGTTAGGTACCTAAATACAAAAGATAGATTGAAATAAATGAG